>OU342746.1:175758242-176053636 GCA_910589775.1 Avena eriantha
TTTTCTTTGTCTTATTGCTAGAACTTTGTCTTTCATGTTATGATTGAAGTACTATTATCCCAGCTTTGAATGTTTTACAAATACTTTGATCAAATATTTGATGGTGCATGTCACCTCAAAAATTATTCTTTCTTTTTTATCACTTACCTACTCGAGGACGAGCAGGAGTTAAGCTTGGGGATGTTGATACATTGCAAATGTATCTATAATTTTTGATGTTCCATGCTTGGTTTTATCCACTTTCTTGTGTTTTGTCCACACTTTGGAGTACTTTTCATATGATTTCTTGGACTAACCTATTAACAAGAGCCACAGTGCCAGCTGCCTGTTTTCTGCTGTTTTTGGTTCAGGAAAGTCAGAAAATGAGTATTCTCGGAATTGGACGGGACAAAAGCCAAAGTGCCTATTTTTTCGGAAGTCATCAAGTGCCAGAATACGAGACGGAGAGGGGCCAGGGGGCCACCACACCACCTGGCCGCGCGGCCAGGTCTAGCCTGCGCCAGGGGGTGGTGTGGCCCCTCCCGGCACCCCCTTGGCCTCCCCTTCCGACTATAAGATGCCCTCGGGACAAAAACCCTAAGGGACCGATCAAAAATCCATGAAAGAGTCTGTAGCCGCCGTCATCTCCATCCCTAGATCGGGAGGGATCTGAAGCTCTTCTCGGCACCCTGCCGGAGAGGGGAATTCACCCTGGAGGCCTTCTTCATCACCATGCAAGCCTCCGGTGTGATGCGTGAGTAGTTCATCCTTGGACTACGGATCCATGTAGTAGCTAGATGGCTGGTTCTCCTCCTTTGTGCTTTCATGTTTAGATCTTGTGAGATCCGTTCATGATCAAGATCATCTATTTGTAATCATACATGTTGTGTTTGCGGGGATCCGATGGATATTGAGATGCTATTTCAGATTGATTATTGATTCTATCATGTCTTTGTTATTTGTGATCTTGCATGCTTTCTGTTGTTAGTAGCTATCTTGACCAAGTAGATGCTAGCAACTCCAAGAGTTAGTATTTATGCTCGATAGTGGGTTCATGCCTCTGGTAATCTGGGGAAGTGACAGAAATCTCTAAGGTACTAGATGTGCTGTTGCTACTAGGGAGAAAACAACAATCCTTTTTTTCATAGAACAATCGTATTGTTTACTTTACACGCAGTTCGTAAAGCAATAACCTGTTGCTTGCAACTTAATACTAGAGGGGGTTCGGATGATAACCTGAAGGTGGATTATTAGTCATAGATGCAGTTGGATGGCGGTCTATGTATAATGTTGTAATGCCCAATCAAGTCTCAAAGGAGTCAAGATGATTAGTATATGCATGTATTGCTTTCTTGATGTTTGTCAATTGCCCCGCTATAATTTGTTCACCCATCATGTTATCTATCTAAGGAGATCCACCTTTAGTGAACTATGGATCCCGGTCCTTATCTTTTATATTCAATCTATAAACTGTTTACTGTTTTGTGTTTACTTTCTGCAAACTTTTACTTCTTTCCATTCGATACGTTTAATCCTTTGTTTTCCGCAAAACACGGTGAGATTGACAACCTCATCGCAAATTGGGGACAAAGTTCTGTGGTTGTGTTGTGCAGGTCTCCACGTTGCTACTAGCACCGGTAGTGCACCCTGCCAAAGCTCAGCTAGTAACAGCTTTGGGATGTTTCCTTGCTCCTACTGGTTCGATTAAACCTTGGTTTAATAACGGAGGAAAACTTGCTGCTGTGCTCATCATACCTTCCTCTTGGGGTTCCCAACAAGCTCTACATCAACCACACACCAGCACTTTTCTGGGCGCCGTGCATTGAGCCATCACATATCTTGAGCCCCCAGCTATCTCTCCAATCGACCTCCCATCCGCCCATCTGTCCACCTAGAAAAGCGTCGCTGTCCCCTCTCCCACCACCATAGTGGTGGAGACGAAGAAGATCTCGCGCTCATTTTTGGTGAAATGCACATCTAGCCCGCGCCAAGGTCATAGGGGTCCATATGCAACCTCGACATCCAGCGGGTCCGAAGGCTAGTAGCCGTGCGAGTGAGGTCAGGGATCCCCAGCCCCTCTAAGAAGATCGGCCTACACACCTTTGCCCAGTTAACATGGCAGTGTCCATCCTGAGCCTCCTTCCTTCCCACCCATAAGAATCCATGCAGACTCTTATTCACCTATTTGAGTGCCTTCTTATTGAGAGAGAGCACTATAAGCTGGTGAAGTGGGATCGCCGCAAGCACCGCGCGGATTAGCGTGAGCCGTCCCGCTTTAGGCATCATGGAGGCCTTCCGAGTGGGCAGCTTATCCACTACTCGGTCGACGACTGGTTGGTAGGCCTCAACCGGCAATCGGCAAATGGCCAACGGTATGCCAAGGTACTTAACAGGGTAAGGTGCCAACTGGCACCCCATCACAACCGACGCGCCGTTGCTCACCTCCTTCGAACAAGCAATCAGGGAAACTAAGCACTTCGCGAAGTTGGTGTGCAGACCAGAAGCCTATCCAAAGATGTCCAGGATGCCACGGATCGCGCGCCACTCATTCTCATCCGGGTGACAGAATATCACCACATCATCCGCGTAGAGTGACACCGAGGTAGTCAGCTCCTATCGCGCTAAATGCCGCAACACACCCTACTCCATGGCTTTGGCAAACACCCTACTAAGCGTGTTCATCATGAGGACGAACATCGTAGGGGGGAGGGGGTTCCCCTGTCTTAGACCCTTCCTGTGCCGAATGGGAGGGCCCGGTTCACCATTGAGCATCACCCGCGTGCTGGCCATAGATAGCAGGATAGCGAATAGCTCGCAGAACCTTGGACCGAAGTCAGCCTTCCGGAGGACCTAGAAAAGGACCCCCCAGGAGATCAAGTCAAAGGCCTTAGCTATGTCCAGCTTTAACATCACCCTAGGTTCCTTCATGCGGTGTAGGAACCTCACCGTCTGCTGGACTAACATAAAGTTATCATGGATGCTGCGCTTTCAAATGAAAGCGCATTGGTTGCGATCCACCAGCGACTCCATCCTCAGGGCTAGCCTGTTAGCCAGGGTCTTCGCTACCAGCTTAGCAAAAATGTGAATCAGGCTAATGGGGCGATAGTCCCCTGGCGCGTTTGTGTCTGGACGTTTAGGCAGTAGAATGAGCAGGTCCTAGTTAAGGCCCTGAAATCCACACCCGCACACCGTGAACAACTTGGCGAACGCCACCATGAAATCATCCTTCGCCGTGGCCCAACAACTTTGGAGAAACTCCGACGTGAAGCCATCTGGGCCTGGCGCCTTACCATGGGGGAGGTCCTTCACCACCCCCAGACCTCCTCCTCTGTAAACGGATCCTCCATCTCAGACAAGTCCTTCGAGGGAAGACCCAAGAAGTCCAAGTTGAGCGAGTGTTCGCGGTCTAGCGAGGTGCCTAGGAGGTCTTGAAACTGGTTGAAGGATGCCTCAGCCATAGCCGCATGGTCAGAGATGACCGCGCCGTCAACCTGGAGACTGTGGATCACATTCTTCTGCCTTCGGTAGGAGGCATGCTGGTGGAAGAATGCCATATTAGCGCCCCCCTCGCTGAGCCAGGCGATCTTCACCCGTTGCGGCACCATCGTGCGCTCTAGGGAAGCCAACCCTAGGTAGGTCCATTTGAGGAGTGCCTGAAGGTGGCGCTCATTCGGGGATAACTGCCTGGATTCCCTAGCTAGGTCGAGCCTCAAGACCACCTCATGTGCTGTCATCAACTGCAACTTAACCTTTTTGTCACTCCAGCTCATAAGCTAACACGCCGTACATTTAAGTTTGTTGGTGAGCCTACGAAATGGGTCTAGGTCCCCATCAATCACACCCCATGCTGACTGGACCACCTCGCTGAAGCCGTCAAGCTTCAGCCAGTAGCGCTCAAACTAGAAGCGCTTCCTACCCACTGTCTGCGTCGTGTAGTCGAGGAGTAGGGGCTATGGTCAGCAATCACCGAAGCCAGTCATCGGAGGGAGCAGCTATTGTAAAGCTCCTCCCACCCCGCTGTGACGAACACCCTATCCAGTCTCACGAGGGTGGGGTTCTCTTGCTCGTTCAACCAGGTGTAACGACGCCCATGCATGCAAACTTCCTTGAGTTCACAGACATTGAGGAAGCGCCGGAACCTCCCCATCATTCTCCGGTCCAGGTTGCTATTGTTCTTATCCTCATCCTTGTAGATTAAGTCGAAATCCCCGCAGAGTGTCCAAGGGCCTGGTCGCGTGGAGCGCAGGGTCCGAAGCTCGGCAAGGAAGGCGATTTTATCGGCACCTTCATGCAGTCCGTAGACACACGTCAGTAACCACCCCGGGTCCCCTCCTAGCGGGTTCACCCTCGCTGTGACACTATTAGTATCGATGTGTGCGCTATCAAGCTGCACCCTGTTGCTATCTCAAGCCACGATAATCCCACCCCTCGTATCGGTAGCCGGCAAGCAAAAGTAGTCACCAAAGACCGTGCCTAGGGTTTCCATTACAATAGTGGGAGTTCTGAGCTATTTAATTTCTACGTACGTTTTTTCCAAACTTATTTCTGGATAATTGATTACTAAACTGTGTATATATGGTTGTTTTATTTATAAAACGGAACGAAAAGAATAATTGATTACTGTAGCTTATTTTGTTGCAACAAATAAAAAGAGCTTATTTTGCTGCAACCAAAAAAACTGGGGGAGATGCGCACCAAGTCTATTCTGCCATGACTCTAGCTAATTAAGTCTGAATTCCACCAACACTCGTGTAGAATCTCAGTAGTGGTGCAGACATTGTTTTCCTTTTCTTTTTACATATAAATGGCCTGCCTTCTTTGACTCCTTTTCCTCTCACGGGCTAGATATTTCTTCGGTGGAAATCTGGAGGAGATTCACACCTTGCAGCGAGAGAGGACGTTGCTATCGGCTCAATCTAGTGACATTTGCACCTTTGGCCGCACATGTCAAACTATGACACATACACTGGATGATGTATTCACGGTCTTTGTATGGTTTTGCGTGTTAAAACCGTGTCACAAAAGACTGGATTAATTTTCTCCATCTGCTGCTATATACTCCCTCCGTTCAGAAATATAAGCGTTAGTTTTGTGAATCAAATATATCTAAACGTCTTTTAGTGTATAAGTTCGTAGACGTTCGGAGTGAACCTATACACTGAAAATCGTCTAGATACATTCATTTCATAAAGTTAAAATGTCTTATATTCCTGAACGGAGGGAGTATATATCTAGCCCATTTGTTATGATCTATGACCTTTGGCATGTTGGATTTGTGTTATTTCTAGACTAATCGAACACTGTTTTTACTTTCCTGTAAGACATTTGTTCTGTTCTCTCTAGTGAGAGTCGTATGGAAAAAAAAGTAGCCCATGCCCACACCTAAACTTTCCGAGAATGTTACACTTCATTACTACTCTAATAAACATTGAGTATATGCTATGAAACATGTTTCATGTCCGATTTGGTAGCGTGTACATGTTGATAATACATCAATGGCCAGACATTTTAATTTTAATTTGACTGAATACATATTCTAAAACCGACACATGGTATGGCGGGAAATATTATCATGAATTTCCCACAAAAAAGAATGTTATGAATTACATTGTACATACATTCATACAACTATACAAGTTGTCTTGTTTTGTTTTGACAAATAAATTCAAAGCGCACAAAAATAATTACGAGTCACAAATTAGCATATGCAACAAACACTATGTTCTCGTCCCACACAAAAGGAAGAAGAAAAAACATTGCATCCTTGACCGTAACTTGATTTACCTTGATGTGTGTAGCTCGCACTCTTTTTCATTGGATATACTAATTCAACATAGGATACATTTAATACCAAGTACATAGGGTTGCAGATGGTAAGAACAAGTATATAGGGCTGCACAAGACGCCGATAGTTGTCACACTTGGCGTGTGTACGATATGATCCCAAATTATCACTACTGGAAACGGCGGTGGTGGACAGCTCCAGCGTAGCAGGAGGGGTATATGGAGGAGCCAAAGGGGAGACGTGCAACAAATTATATGTGTGTATGCGTGAAAGAAAGAAGAGCGGGGAGGAGGGAGAGAGAAGGAGGATGGGACGGCGATATGAGGGTGAAGGGGCGGGAGAGAGAAATGGGTGACAAAAAATTATACGAGAGAAAAGATGATGCGAGAAGTATGAATTGTAACGAATTGTGTAGTAGTTAGATCTAGAGGTCTTACTTAGGCTATTAACAAATTAATTTTGTCCTGGGATCATAAGGAAGGAAGTAATTGAGAATCGCAAGTTAGCACATGGACTGGACATTGCAACAAAATAATTGCATCCTCTAGACCATGTTTAATTTCTCTTGCTATGTACAGCTGGGCACTCACATCCTGCTCACCACAGGTGTACTATCTTTTTATTTTTGCATTTGCAGGGCACCACAGGTGTACTAGACATTGTTGACTTCTTCTATTCATTCCTTATACAAGACAAATACATAGGTTTTTTTTTCAAGCAGATAAATACAGTAGGTTCTTAGATGCTAAGGCTTTGACAAAACAACCGTGAATCAAAGCTAACGTGGCAAATCAATTAGTAGTAAATAAATATTTCGAGTTTCCCAAAAATGAACTAAAACTTTCCCAAAATCTGCTTTCATAAAACAGCAACTAACGTCTCTCTCTGTCTCTCTGACAATTACTCTCGTCTGTCTGTCCTCGCTGATTTCACCAACCAGAAAAGAAGGGAAAACAGAAGGCCGGATACTTGGAAGAGACCAAACAATAGGACCCAAGAAAAGGCCATCACTGAGGGGGGAAGAGAGAAAGGGAGATCTGCGGGGCGACGCGTCGCGGTTTTCCGGCGGCAAGGTCCGATTTTGATCCCGACCCCGGATTCCCCACCCGGATTCGTCCCCTGCCCAACTCGCGCTGGTTTCTGCCAAGTCTCTGGGTGCTCTTGGAGTAGGGTTTCTCGCCCGAATCGCAGTCCCCCTCATGGGATGCGTCAGTTCGAAGCAATTCCACGGCGGCGACGAGCGTGCCGGCGAAGGGGGGAAGCCTCGCCGCCGCCCCTCGAGCAACTCCCTCAGGCGCCTGGTTAGTTACAACTCCAGCAAGAGGCACGAGGACTTGGAGGAGGAGGATGAAGAAGGCGGGGTCGTGGCGGCCACGTCCTCGAGCGTCGGACTCCGCGTTGGGAAAGATGCGAGTACGACGAGGCTGATTCGGAAGCCCCCGGTCGTTCCAGTGGTGGTCGATGCAGTGGTGGCGCTGCCGGAGGAGGTGTCCGCGGTGGCGGCGGGCGTGGTCGATGTGGAGAGGGCAGTTGCTGCGCCGGCGAATCGTAGGCGTGTTCCTAACGGCGTGGCGGAGCAAGAACCGAGGAGTGGTGGCATCAGGAGCGACGCGAAACCGAGGATCACAGATGTGCCCAACGGAGTGGTGGCGGAGCATGTGGCGGCTGGCTGGCCAAGGTGGCTCACGGAGGTAGCGACGGAGGCAGTCCGTGGGTGGCAGCCGCGGAAGGCAGAGTCCTTTGAGAAGTTGGACAAGGTTCATCCTTTACAACAAATTTATAATCTTCTTTCTGTTTGTTCAAGACCTCCATTAGCCATCTGTCTTCTGGACAATGTTTAGCTGTGATTTAGTGTAGTCAATGTTTCAAAGTGCTTGAACATCATCTTATGATGACATAGGATATTCTGCACAAGTAAACTCATTTCTAGAACTCATTCAAGATTGAGTAGAATTGCAGTTAGACAAATAGATCACACCCGCAACGCTCCTACTCCTGCAAAGTAATCTGATTTAGCAGAAGTGAAACTAGTACTCAACTGCTGATTCTACACACTATACTATGCCTATTTTCACTCCCGCCTTTCAAATATTTCAGATAGGGCAAGGTACATACAGTAGCGTTTACAAAGCACGAGATCTTGAGAATGGAAAAATCGTGGCACTTAAGAAAGTTCGGTTTGCCAATATGGATCCTGAGAGTGTTCGATTTATGGCGAGGGAAATTCACATCTTAAGAAGACTTGATCATCCAAATGTTATTAGGCTTGAAGGTTTGGTGACATCGCGCATGTCTAGTAGCCTGTATCTTGTATTCGAATACATGGAGCATGATCTTGCGGGACTTGCAGCTACACCTGGAATAAAATTCACAGAGGCTCAGGTTTTATTCTGGACGTTTTCTCAAATCTTCGCTTCGAAAACTTTTTTTATTGTGCCTTCAGTTTTCATGCCGTGCTGACTTTGGAAAATGGCCATTTCAGGTCAAGTGTTACATGCAGCAGCTACTTTCTGGACTTGACCACTGTCATAATCGTGGTGTTTTGCATCGGGATATAAAGGGCGCCAATCTTCTGCTAGACAATAATGGTGCCCTCAAAATAGCAGATTTTGGTCTAGCTACATTCTTTAATCCAAACCAAAAGCAGAATTTGACGAGCCGTGTTGTAACTTTATGGTATCGGCCTCCGGAACTTTTGCTGGGTGCTACTAACTATGGTGCCACAGTTGATCTCTGGAGTGCTGGTTGCATCCTTGCGGAGTTGCTATCAGGGAAGCCTATCATGCCAGGACGAACTGAGGTAATGTTTCTCTACTAATGCAGTCATAATTTGTTCAAACTTAAGGCTGTTGCTACTTTGGACTAATTCTATTTTTCTACTCGCGTTGATCTCGAGTAATTCTATGAATGTGTGTATGGCACTTAAGGTCGAAATTTATTTTTATTATCTGAATTCTTTCAGGTGGAACAGTTGCACAAAATATTCAAGCTTTGTGGTTCACCATCAGAGGAGTTCTGGGCTAATTTGAAGTTGTCGCGTGCTACCATCTTCAAGCCACAACATCCATATCGTCGTTGTGTGAATGATGTGTACAAGGACTTCCCTTCTTCATCTCTGGCACTTCTGGACCGTTTACTTGCTGTGGAACCTGATAATAGGGGTACCGCAGCTTCTGCCCTTGAAGGCGAAGTAAGTTCTGCTCACCATTACATTTATCGATTTATTTGTATGGCTGCTGTATTGTCTTCCCTAAAGAGAATCTATAGTCTTTCAAACAGGTAGGTAGGTATACCATATTAGCTAAAAGTGCTCATGTCCTGCAATATATCATATAATGGTGGTTAATGAATCTAAAACTAAAATATGAGATTTTACACATTTGTCACAAGTACAAACCTCACACATGCATGCATTCTTCCCTTCTCGGGGCTGCTTACTTTTGCCACTATCTCGTTAGATGTACTTATGCATTTATCATCCCAGCTCTGTTTTCATCCAGTCAAAGACGGGTAACACCTTTGGACTGTTCCATGGGTCATATTTTAACAAAAAAAAAAGACTCATCTGCCTTCTTCCTTGCTTCTTCATCCTTGATCGTCTCTCCCTTCAGCCTAGATACAGTGTGAACCTCCCTTGCTTGCATGCCGGCACCGTGCCCCACCTTTCCTGCTGCAGCACCAGTTGACGGAGCTAAATACACCCATTTGCAAAAGGACTGTCAAGAGCACAGGTCATGAAAGGTAATGTTGCATGCCAGTTTAGAAGCCATCTTGAGCAGAGTTAATCACAAGCAAAAAGTTTCATATCCGAACAAAACAAATGACCATAACTTGGTTTCCCTTTCCTCTGTACAACCAACAAATCAAGCACATCGTGCATAGAGTCAAGCCCTCTGCTGGCGCTCGTCCTCCTCTCTGTGAGCCGCTGTCTCTGAGTACACTGCGTCATGTCGGACGCTGCTGGCCGGAAAAGCCTTAACACTGATGCAAACTTCATCGCACTCGAGCTCCCAGTTGCCGTTGTTCACAGGAATTAGGTTCGAGTTTTGAGCTGGAGGCAATCTGGATCTGACCAAGTGGCCCCTCCATGGCCATTGGGTGCTTTGGTTGGAAACGTGGCCCCAACGTGACACATGTCGGAGCCACATGGAGAGAAATGGGCAGAGTGAGACAGTGAAGAGATGTTGGCCCCAAGACGAGTTGGAGGTCGGAGGGAGAGAGGGATGAGAAGACAAGATATGTGTAGCGGAAGAAGCATTTTACAGAATGCCCTTGGGCGTTTTGGTCCTGCATCTCAATAACTACAAGGTGGACGAAAAGGGATCGGAGTAGCAAATGCATAGATAAATTTAACGGAAGATTAGCAAAATTGAGTAGCTGTAAAAAGGAATGGCAGGATACAAGTATAGAGCTGCACCAGTGGCAGAAGTGTAAAATTCCCCTAAAATTTGGATTCCTGTGATACTTTCTTCCCATGTACTGTGAATTTCATGACAATTTTTAAAAAAGCGAGCAATATCTCTTGATCTTGATATTAAGACTAAAGATGCGCTATTTCCATTTTACACCTTTCCAATGGATTAGTTGATAACCCATTTGGTTGTCTCTTTATATCTGAAAGTTACCCTCCTTACTTCTGGTTTATAATCTGTACGTGCACTTTATACCACAGTTTTTCACAACAAAGCCCTATGCCTGTGATCCATCAAGTCTGCCAAAATATCCTCCAAGCAAGGAATATGATGCCAAGCTTCGAGATGAAGAAGCTAGGAGGTAAAATTACCTGTAGAACCTAAGGCGAATATTATGTAATCTTTGACCGACGAAATTTAAGGTGCAGTCTTCTTTTTCTGGGCATTTCTGCATTTGCCCTAATCATGTGGTTTGGTCAACAGGCAAAGAGCAGCCGCGGCCAAAGGGAATGAATCTGAAACTGGGCGCAGGAAGCAACTTGCAGCACAAAATGGCAATAATGAATTGGTAATTATCATTCCCAAGGATCTCCTGACTCAAGGGTTTTTCTGGTGCCATAACGTGCACTTTCGAGCTTTAGAATTATCAGTATATGTAGCCTTGAATCCCTGGTGGAAAAATATGCCATTCAATACATGACTCATTATAAGTGGTACTTAATAGCAGGCTAGGAGAACCAGTCTGGAAGTATGTGATACAATGCAGTTGCTTCTCGGTTTTTCTGAAAGTTACTCTATACAACTGTTTTATTCTAACCAGGCAGCAATTCATCTGCGTAATGCAAAAGCATGGTTTCAATCTCCAAAAGCAAATATACCGTATATATATTATATAGCAACTAGTTCTGTCATATTGTTAAATATAAACACTGCTGTTTGTAAGTACTCAAAGTTCTCGTGTTCCATGGCTTTGCAGCAACGCCGAATTCAGGTTAATCCAAAAGGCAGTAGTAATAAGTTTACTCCAAAGGAGGATGCTGTTACCGGCTTTGCAATGGATCCTCCTGGAGGAGCTGCTGAGAATGGTCACGCTCGTCGTGTTCCTTTGATGAATGCTGGTCGTTCATCCTCCACTTTGGGCCGTTCAAGTGGCACAGATCCGAACGCCCAACGATTTTACACTTCTCAGATTGCTGCTGCCGAGATGTCTAACCAATCTACTGCAACCGGGCAGCGAGGCAATACTGCTAAGCTGTCTAACCTTGGAGACAGTTCCAGGAAACAGTATTTAAGAGAGCATCGATCAAGTTCAAGATACAGTCAGCTCACTGCTGCTGACCCCTCTGACAAAACCAAATGGTCGCAGTCACAGCAATTCCAAGAAAGACCGTCATCTTCGCATCGGAAGGATGACGTGGTGGCAGATAAAGAACCTTCAGGGGTAAGCTATTTAGTTGTTCTAATAAGCTTCAGTTGGTCTTAACTCTAACATTCATAAGCAGCACAGTATGACCTGTATTATTCTAGCCCTTAAGATCCACGACCAGTTTCCATTTATTTTTCGAAGCCCTGTTTTTGGCATTTCTGGCGGGTTCTTATTGAGTTCGGACTTTGGAGTTGTACATAAATAAGTTCACAAGATGATTCGTTGTTGGTCATATACCATAGGATGCTAGGCTCTTTTCTTGGTTTCTCATATTCGGACTCACTTTTGGGGTTGAGATCATACCTTTTTTTGTCTTGTAAGATACTTGAACGTAATGGATCCTAGATGGAGCTTAGCCTGAGATTAGCATTCCTTTTGTTACCATAAATATGCTGATGAATTCTCCTCTATATATTCAGGTGAATGGCGCGAGGAAGAACAGGATCCAGTACTCTGGGCCATTGATGCCTCCTGGGGTAAACATGGAAGAGATACTTAAAGAGCACGAGCGGCAGATCCAACAGGCCGTACGAAGGGCCCGTCTCGACAAGGGGAAGGGCAAGCACGCGGAGAGAGACCAGTCAGAGTCGCTGCTGTACGCCGCCCAGAATGGCAGGTCGTAGCGCTGTGCATCTCTACCTGGTATCCTTGATGGCGCCCCTCTGCCTGCTTCGGCAGCTGAACGACGGAAAGTAGTGTATGATCCCCTTATTCTTTTCGCCCCCCCTCGAGCGGAGAGGTTTATACTGCCAGGCAGCTCCCATGCCATTGCTGTGATTGTGCCACGGTTTGGTGGCTCCTGGCAGGAGAAAGGAGGCCTGCTCCTGTAGAGATTTTCGCCAAGTTTAGCAAGAAAGATATTCGCTGGTAAATTTGTTGCCCACAGTCGTCACCAATTGTATATCTCGAGAGTGTACCCCTCTTTTGAGGATTGATGATTCTTACACCTGTTTTGGTAGGTGCCAAGAGAAATATAATCAAATTATACATCTGTCATTGCTGCATGTGCCTCTCAAAACTCAATTCCTTTAAACTGAAAAATCTATATACATGCGTCGTCTTTCGATCTGAAGAAAAAAATTCCTAGTGCTTTTTTTTCTTTCAATTTGAAGTTAAATTTTAGAGGGGGATTGTAAAAACCGAGGAACGATGATTTGCAGAGTCTGGGCGATTAATCTGGGACACTGGATGCAAATCGAACGTTCCCAAATTAATGACAGGCTTCATCAAAGTCTGTCGACATGTGTAAAACCCCAGCCTGGAGCGTATTCGCGACGAGACATGGGCGCGCCCAAACGCCGAGAGCTTCTCCCCGCAACCGCAACTAGCCAGTTTCTCCCCACCAGCTGCGCCTCCGCCGCCGCTGCGGTGTGATGCGACGGCGAAGGCGGCGGCCGTTTGATGCGCCCACCTCCCACCACCGCCGCCGCCGTCTCGCTCTCCAAGCAGCAACTCCTCCGCATCCGCCGCTGCATCCCACCCGTTTGGAGAAATGCCGCACCTGCCCAAGAACCGCCGCCGCCGCCCGCCTCATCCTTCCCCCCCGCCTCCCTCTCGTCAATTCTCTTATCGTGCACCGCCCATCGCGCGCTCCGCCCCGGCGAGCAGGCCCACGCGCGCGCCGTCACGCTTGGCCTGTACGCGCACCCTTCCGTCCTCCCCAGGCTCGCCTCCTTCTACATAGCCCTAGGCGACGTTCCGGCCGCGTGCGCCGCCGTCGAGAATGTGGGCGGGAAGGCGCGGGCGTTCCCCTGGAACCTGCTCATATGGAGTTACGCCTCCGACAGTCTCTGGAAAGACGTGATCATGGCGTATGACAAGATGGTGGCACTGGGCGTGGACGCCGACAGGTTCACGTATCCGTCTGTGCTGCGTGCTTGCGGGGAGCTCAGGGAGGTCACCATTGGACGCAAGATAAACCAGCGTATTCGGAGGACCAGATATGATCTGGACATGTATGTCTGGAATGCTTTGGTTGGGATGTATGCCAAGTGCGGTGAGCTGGAGGATGCGCGGAGGGTGTTCGATGAAATGTCTGTCAGGGATGTTGTTAGCTGGAACACGATGGTGTCTGCCTATGCGTCCACGGGGATGTGGAGCAAGGCGTTTGAGCTGCTTCAGCGGGTTCCTGGGGCAAACGTTGTGACGTGGAATGCGGTTGCAGCCGGGAATTTGAAAGCTGGGAACTATGATGAAGTCATCAGGTTGTTGTCTCAGATGAGGAATTGCTGTGAGCCAGGGCTGGACTCCATGAGCTTGCTGATTGGCTTAAAAGCATGTGGCAAGAGTGGGTATCTGAGGATTGGCAGGGAATTGCATGGGGTGGCCATTCGTCTATACTTTGATAGGCTGGAGTGTGTGGTGAACTCACTGATCACAATGTATTCAAGAGGCAGGATGATGAGCTCTGCTGAACTTTTGTTCAGAATGTGCTCAGTTCGGAGCACCACAGCTTGGAATTCACTGTTAGCAGGATTTGCATTCATGGACCAAGTAGAGGAAGCTTCTTTTCTCTTTAGAAAGATGATTGGCTCAGGTATCTGTCCAAATGATGTAACTATTTTAACAGTGCTCTCCCTTATTGCACGGTTTGGACACCTCTGTCATGGAAGGGAGCTGCACTGCTACATCCTTAGACATGGACTGGAGGGTTCTAAATTATTGCAGAACTCACTTGTCGACATGTACTCAAAGTCTCGACGCATGAGAGCTTCCCGGATAGTGTTTGATCGGATGGAATGTCGAGACAAGCATGCCTACACTTCATTGATTTTGGGATATGGAATGCAAAGAGAGGGCCTTGTATCACTGAAGCTCTTTGATGAAATGATCACCAACAGTATTAAGCCAGACCATGTGACCATGGTCGCTGTTCTTTCAGCATGCAGCCACTCTGGGCTGGTCACTCAAGGGCAGCTACTATTTGCCAAGATGTATGCTGTATTTGGCACTGCACCAAGAGTTGAACATTTTTCTTGCATGGTTGATTTGTACAGCCGTGAAGGTTTACTGAAGATGGCTGAGGAGATGATCGACAAGATGCCATTCCAGCCAACTGCTGCAATGTTAGCGACTCTTATTGACGCTTGCCTTATCCATGGTAATACAGAAATTGGGGAACAAGCTGCAAAGAAGCTTCTGGCAATGAGAACAAACAATCCTGGTCACTACAAACTGATCTCAAACATGTATATATCAGCAAAAAGATGGCCAGAGCTAGCTGAACTTAGATCGTTGATGAGTACGATGGAGTTAACTATGATCCCAAGTCATTCTTTGCTAGAATCAGAACATGATGTATGCTTTCTTGAGCAAGACGATTTCTTCAATCATGGTGCACATCGTGACTTGTCTGACCGCATAACAGATACTGATTCATCTAGTAGTGAGGAAGTGAAATGTAGTGAAGCTTTTGGTGGATAATAGCAAAGTTGGAGTGCGCTAGGTTTCTTGGACCATTTTGTTTGTAAGGACAGAGGTTTCCAGAGGTAATTAGTATCTGTTGCTAGTATCTGTTTGCTGTGATGCTACTTATAATGAACTTAATGTACAAAAATGCATAGCATAGGGTAGGTTTTTTTGTATGTGTGCTCAAGTTGAACTACTAGCTGGAAATTATTTTTACACGCCATCTTAACATGCCAGCTATTTTTTCATCTTTTGTTTTCCAGCTTAAAGCTCTAGAATCGTCTCATATTTGGAAGGTTTTGACTCCCTTGTGCACACTGAAAAACAAAACATCTGCTGATACTTCCTTTCTGGCTCTCGAGTCCAGTTCAAGATTTTGTCGATCCAGGGTGAATTGAACGCGAACCAGGAGATTATCATGCTACTCCTGTGGCCAGCAAATTATACCAGTTTCTTGACCACCCAGGAAGCTGAAGTATTTGTACCATGTGTGTTTGGTGAATGCTAATCACTTGCTTTCTGAACCGTATTTTTTTTTGAAACAGAACCGTATGTTCTCCTGAACTCTTTGCATCTCTGTTTGTTATTTTTGTGAGGTACTTGCACCTGCATGTTTTAAACTTCTGAAAGTGTTCATTTTCGAGACCATGCAGGGCAGCTTCACATGTATATTATTAGAGAGAAAAGGAGTTTTACATGCCATACGACCCAAAACAACAACTACCGAGTAAAATACAAAGGCAGAAGCTTAGGACCGAAGCCTGGCAAGCCAAAGAAAGACCAGGCATTTTGGAGCCGTCCAGGACTACCAGCCTGAGAACTTTGAAATGCGGCCACAGGGGCGAAGGTGCTGTCAGCAGATGTGGATGCATATAATCCAGACGTCTCCTATTTTACATGACCATATGTTTGGATCCCCTGGTGAGAACCATTTCTGTAGTGGCTTCCCAAGTGTCATCTTGTTTCTGCTGACCTGCTTGGTGCTCTTTCTCTAATACAAATGACACACTTTCTGGTGCCTTGGTGCGTGTTCGAGGGGAAAAAGAGTTTGACCAAAGTATGATCTTCCATAAGATTCAGTACCGTGGTTGTTGATATTCCCTTGTATATGTTTGATCAAACTTAGTAAGGTTTAGCTAAATTCATATGACATAAATTGTGGATATGAATTGCTGATTCAGGACTTGTAAGAGCAAGTCTAACAGCACCCTTAAACGGGGCAAACCCTCAAAATAACTGCCGTTTAAAGGTTATCGGCGGAGACCAGTACCCTCAAATCACACGATCCTTAAAAAAAAGTAAGGGCCGACTCGTAAACCCGCTCTCCACCCGCACAAACCAGGGTTGGAGAGGGTGACCCGAACGCGCCCCGCACTCCACCGTTCTTTTGCGCGCGAGAGATTTCAGCTCGTTCCCCCTTCCCGCCCGCGCGCTCCACCCGCACAAACCAGGGTTGGACCAGGGATCGATCCCGCTGTCCGCTGGCGGCACGCCGCAGCCTGGGGCACCCTCTCCACCGCTCACCGTTTCTCCCGGGGTTGCCGGAGGTCTTCTGACCTCCACAATGTCGCCAAGATGGTCGCGGCCACTAGCGTGAAGAAGAGGAAGAGGGCAGGTACGCACCTCATCCAGACAACATCTGCGCCGGCTCCCGCCGCTGCGCCGGCGTCGAAGCCTAAGAGGAAGCGGGTGAGCCAGAAGCGATCGGCTCCCGCCCCTGAGCCGGCCACTCCATCTCCGCCTTCCGCTGTTTCCCCCGCCATCCCTCCATCTCCGCCTCCGGCCGTCTCCCCCGCCCCGCACCCGTTCGACCCGTTGCCCCAAGGGTATGCCAATTTTTCCCCGAGTCCCTCCGTCTCACCTCGCATAATTTATGCCAATTTCTCCGATTTTAGCACCACTATGCATGGTTCATTCATGGAGATGTTGAACATCACCACTGTCGACACCTCCGATCCACCTCTCGCTCCTTTCAGCGGTGAACAAGAACAGAATTTGGGTGACGTTGATGCCGATGAGACGACCGACAACGAGGAGACGGAGGACGAGGAGATGGTAGAGGTGACCGAGGTCGAGACGGGCACGGTGAATAAGACGAAGAAGAGAGCCATGAACTACACGGAGATCGAGGATACAACTTTGTGCCGTGCTTGGGCACAAGTTGGAATGGATGTGGCGTCGGGCACTGATCAAACCGGGAAGCGGTATTGGCAGCGCATTGAGGACAGGTTTTACCAGCTCATGCCTCGAGTGCGGCAGCCTGTGGCTCGCAGTTTCCGATCGCTCCAAGGCCGTTGGGAGGTGATCAAACCGGCTTGTAGCCAGTGGAGTGCGGCCATTGATGCGGTGACGTTGAACCCTCCTAGTGGTGTAACTATTAACCAATATGTGAGTTTGTTCAACAC
Source organism: Avena eriantha (assembly GCA_910589775.1). Classification (NCBI taxonomy): domain Eukaryota; kingdom Viridiplantae; phylum Streptophyta; class Magnoliopsida; order Poales; family Poaceae; genus Avena; species Avena eriantha. Next base: position 175,775,658 of record OU342746.1, read on the forward strand.
CACATCTTCACTAATTACGACCATTTCTTCGTCATATAACCTTTAGTGTTGCGATTGTAGGACGACCTTGCGCAAGGGCGGTACAAAGACATGAACGACAGCAAGGGCAAAAGGTTTGCATTCAAGCATTGCCATGACGTGCTCAAGCATCTTCCCAAGTGGCAACTGGGGAACCAAGAAGCTCCACTAAAGAAAGGGGCAATGGGTAAAATGGATGATAGTGATGATGATAAGGAAGGAAGAAGGTGGGACAAGCCGGAGGGGTGCAAGAAGGCCAAGGCGAGGATTAAGATGGAGGCCGAGTCATCATTGCTAAGAGACAAGTTTGATCAAATGATGAAGACTAAGGAGTCTATGACAATGAAGACATTGGAGGCAAAGCTTGCTATCACCAAGAAGAAGAGAGAGGTGAAGCTTGAAAAGGTGGAAGCCACACGAGAAGAAGCAAGGCGCAAGGCCGAGTTGGAGGAGATGAATATCAAAGTGAAGAAGGACAAGGCAATGAAGGCACTCCTAGCCGAGGAGAGGGAGATCATGATGATGAACACGAAGGACATAAATGAGCAACAATTGGAATGGTGGAAAGAGACCATCGCGGAGATCACGGAGAGAAGAAGGCTCATTCGTCAAAGTGGAACCGGAGGTGCTTCAGTTGAGCATGGAGACAATTCCGGAGCTTGATTCTTCCTTGCATGTTGGTAGACCTATAAAACTATGCATTTGGATTTGCCGTGAACTGTTCTGCGTATGGATTTGATGCAAACTATGTTGTTGATTTGATGCTGAAACTATGCATGAAATGTTTACAACTTGCATTTGTGCTACAATTCCTGTTTTTACGGGCCAGGAACCATGTGCCGTCGATCAGCGCTCTTATCACACGTGTAAAACAGAATATTGGATTTTACAGGCTGTAAATAAGGGTGCTGATCTCCGCCGGCGATTTTCAACGTGTAAAAACGCAGTACAGACCGGAGGAATAAGAGTGCTATTAGACTTGCTCTAAGTGCTTCTTATACGACCCCTTAAAACAGTGCCTGGTTTCACTTGCTCGGAGTAACGACTCAGGCAGAAAAACAAAACCTATATATAGCGCTAAAAGAAATTACTCCTACAAGTGACCACGGTTAATTAGAGCACTACTTCCCTCAAATTTTTTTTTTTTGGAGCACTACTCCACCTCCGGAGGAAAAACCCATGTCGACCTTGTACCACAGTAGTCATGGAACGGCTGAGAGCTGTGGTGGGCAATAATGTGGCTCTGGTCGACAAAATAGCAGGTGAGACTATTATTCGTAGGTGCGGGAACAGATTTGCAGAAACGCTTGCTGATGAAAAGCTTCTGTCCCCCTTCTCGTAGCCCTCTACAGACGGCCGGAACCCAGGAGCCAGTGTCAACGTCGGCCTTAAGGACCTCAATCTTGATGTTGTACTCCGGGCAGCCGGTGGCTGGCGTGCACTTCAGCCGTCTCACCATCAGCAGCTCGCCGTTTGACTCCAGGAGGTGCCAGCTACGCGTGATGAATTCCTCCGGACCAAGATGCGGGTTGACGACCACTTCATTGTTCGGCACCTCGTCATCGCCTCCGCTGTGTTCCGGCTCATAGTCGTCGTCGTCGTCGTCGTCATACAGCATGTCCTCTTCTTCCTCGCCGCCGCTCGGTGTCGCCGGATGCCTGATCACATACCTGACACTCGAGACGGTGGGCCTGCCTTCACCGTCCTCGTCGAGGTCAAATACCACGAGCTCCTCGTCGGCGGTGATCCCGTAGAGACGTCCTCCCAGGAACTCCACGTCCATGATGCGAGCGTAGGGCATCTGTATCGGCTCCGGTATCCACGCGCCCGGTTTCCCAGCTCGGCACAGGATGACCGGGTAATACCAGTTGTTCGTGGTGACGACGATGACATCGTCAACCGTGGAGCGCATGAGGACCTTCCGCACCTGGAACCACTCCGAGACGTTGACGATGACTGAGCGTAGCCCCAGGAGCGGCACAGTCGTGCCGGTGAAAGGGTTGTGCAGACAGTAGCTGGGCGCGTGCTCGTCCCGCCCTCCCGCGACGCGCTCGAGCGCCAGCCAGCTGCCGTTGGTGGCGCCTAGGAAACTCGCCTTGTCGGGGAGGGGAAGACGGTGCAGGCCCCAGTCGGGGAGGGTCACGAAGGTGCCGTCCCGGTGGAGGATCCATGGCAGCCGCCATCCCTGCGCCGCGCGCCACGAGCGGCAGGCCGCACGAGAGCGGGCGCGGTCAGCGGGGAGCGGGATGCGGGCGAGGACCTGGCCTAGCACGTCCGCCGGGAGATCACACCACTGCGGAATCGACGCCATTATTGATCGATGTATGCCTCAATGCCTGCAGCTTTGTACTCTACCTAGGTACGGGCTGCTGTGTTCGGTCCTACTGTACGTATGTATCTTGCGGCGTCGCACCGGTATGGATCAATGTTTGGTTCGGTTCGGTTCGGTTCGGTTCCTGATAATAAGGGATGTAAAGGTTGATCAGAAGAGTTCATGACGATATTGGAGTAGACTCTATTGGAAATCTAATCTGCAGCATCTCACGGCCGGCCCGTGATGGTCCATTGAGCTATTTTTTCTGAGATTTGTGCTGCATGCATGGGTCCTCGAGTGCGCGTTTAGTAGGGCAATTTAGGTTGGGTAGACCACGTGGAGAAGTTTATGAGAAGATTGGATGCCTGCCCGATCTTCACTTCGTGGCCCGCACGGTACTCAAAGCACCTCCGGTAGGCCATGGAGGAACTGCTGAATCGGAGTTTCCGTGGAGTCAAGTCCGTTATAGCGCAAATTTGCCTCAAGGAGGCCGCCTGTTGCACATGTGGAGAAACGCGGGCGACCATGTGCCATAACTACCCATGCACTGTCTGACTGTCACCGCCCTCCTACCCCTCTGTCTCACTCTCACCCCTCTCACCGATTGCCAGTCGTCCTTCTGTGGCGGCTCGCGCGGCCACGTCATATCTGATGTCGTCGATGCAGACGGGGGATTTCCTCGAGCTCCCACCCTACTTCGCCTCCACCCGAGCGGCCGCATGGCCGTAGGGCCCCCACGACATGGTGTTCCTGCCGGGGTTCAATCCCGTGCCGCGGTTCGCTCCTTCGATATGCGTCGCATCGACCTTGACCATGCCTCCACCGCTGTCGGGATTTGTTTTTCGGCTCACCATGCCTCCGTCGCCGCCGATGACGGCCCCCATGCGTCAACCGGTTCTGATAGAACGCCGAGGGTCGCGCATGCGTGCAAAATCCACATCGTGACCTCACCGCGGCCCATTTTCGCTGCAGTCGGTGGTAAGTATCTTTTCCCCTTTTCGGTTAGGGTTTTTGTAGATTATTTGATTTGGTGCTTACTTCTTAGATTATGTACTTGCAATGCTAGATTCTTGCGGTCTTTTGTCTGAATCAAACATTGTAGTAGTAGTAGTAGTAGTAGTAGTAGTAGTAGTAGTAGTAGTAGTAGTGTGTGTGTGTGTGTGCGTGCGTGCGTGTGTGCGTGCGCGCGCGCACACACTACACAGATGCAGACCATTGCGGTGTTCACCGCGGTCGCATTGACATGGTTGCCAATGCCACCGCGGTGATCACTGCAATGACATGCATCTATGTACTGACAAGGGGGTGAAGGTACTGATCTTCCTGAACAAGTACTGTGAGTTGCGCGTGCAGATCAAGTGTTCTGGTGAGAGCCTGGTGTTAATGAAGGGGTGGAAGAAGTTCGTGGAGAAGAACACGGTGCAAGTAGGTGGCACCCTCGTTTTCAAGTTCAAGAACTCAGGGTTCAACCTCATCGTCTACAGAAAAACCACCTCTATGCAGGTGGCACCAATGTGTTTGCCATGGCTACTGAGCGCCACCGTGATCATGCTTTTGTGATGATGAGGCTGAAGAACATCTTCTTTTGCGATAGGGGTGTGTTCTCCTACTGTAAATAGTAGTCAGATTGCTTAGGTATACACCCGATACTAAGTTAAGTACCATGTAGTATTTAATCTATGACTATTAATATGGTAGTATGCTTGTTAGTACCTATGATATGTCTGTGACTGTGATCTGCGGGATGGTGGTAAGCTCACCCTTTTTTAAAAGAGATGATGAAATGCCAGTTGTGTGTGCAAGCTAAAGCAAATAACTACCTACCAAATGTAGGGTTCCACAGCAGAAAACAAAAAAAATTCTAACTACTCCAAACACAATAACCAAGATCTATTTTATGTAGACATAAGTAATGGAGAAGGAAATGGTATTCATACCCTTGAAGACCGAGGAACGCCTTACGCAGGTAGGGGTATGTTGATGAAGACGATCATCTCCAAGCGCCCCAAGTGTGGCGCCTCCGAAGTTCTACACATGTCCGGTGTAGGCGACGTCTCCTAGTCTCCGATCCAGCCGAGCTGCGGAAGAAGAAAGATGGCGGACCTAAGAGCGCACGACGGTAGTGCGAAGGTGTAGAACTCAAGTCCCTCAAGGTCCTCTCCAATATTACGGAGAAAACCTCAAAGAAAATGAGGGAGAGAAGAGAGAATGGGATGCCTTCCAAGGGGAGGGGAACCCCTCTATTTATAGGAGGAGGGGATGGTCAACACCTAAGGGGCAAGCTATGTGGGACTAATGCCCACACCCGCCGACCACCATGGGGCACCGCCGGCCCTTGGTGGGCCCTAGGTGGGGAGCCCACCAAGGCTAGGCCGGCTAGCCTCTCCTCCCTTGGTGCCTTTGTTGGGGATATACTTTCCAGGTATCCTCAACGTACCTCACTAACCAGGGTGGCCCACTTCGGGTTAGAGCTTTGCTTCACGGGCGACCCAGTCAGGGAGAAGAGACGGAGTCCAGTCCGGCTACGGGAAGGCCCAGAAGACTTACCGACATCGGCCCATAGTGTTACTTGTAGTTCAAGATGTACTATGTAACCGACTCTCAGTCGTAGCCGGATAGATCTCTCTTGTAAACCCTAGGCCGAATATCTATATAAACCGTCCTAGGGAGAGCCTTTAGGGCACCCTCACAATAGTCTACAATCTCAACTCGCACATGCCAAACCCTTGTAACCCATATTCCAGCTCCGCCATACTACTGGATTGCTAGCAGGAGTAGGATCCATCCAAAGCTGGTGGATTCGAACCTGGGTAAACTTGTGTGCTCACCGTCCCGGAATCCCGTACGATTCACACCCCTCTCTTCCACATGCCTCGAGGACCCCTGCGGTGACCCAGCATACCACTGCATGTGTAGTACACTATAGTCGTTGATATGACACTCACAGAACACCGTTCGGTAAATATCATACCCCTCAAAGTGGTACAACAGAAACATTGCGGGTCCATATTACAAACATACACACTTTAATATTACAAACCGAGAGTTCTCACACTTCAAATATTATGAAAGTACAAACCAAACTTAAGTAGTTTCAGCGGAAGATATTAAAAACTAAACTCATACTCCGAATTGAGCTCAACAACTTATTCTATATAGTTCATGCTGCTCGGCTCAATTGGTTTACTAATAACTAAGGCAACTACTCGGACTCGTTGCCCTCCACTCCATAGCATATCTCGTAGTCCACCCCTTCAACTCCTCTAGACAGGTCGGGTTCTTCGTAGCAGACGTCCTCTTGTCCATCAGCTACGTACATCGAAGTGTCTTCTGGATTCTCAGAGTCTAAGCAATGGTTCAAAGGAAAGAGTGAGTAACAACGTTACCCAGCAAGTTCATTATAAGCAATGTGGGAAGTTTGATGCTCTATCTACCACCTCGTACAATACGTCCTTCGTACTTTGCATTTTTCGTAAACATTTCTTCAAAGATTGATTTTATTATCAAAAACTATGCCCATCAGCCTTTACAGGTTGACCAGAACATCATGGAGTTCCTTTCCTACCGTGTTCGTAGCTCCTTCCCGGAACATGGAGTAACATGTCACAATTCTTACACTCTGCACAGGTGCGTTGCTTTACCCATGAGAGACCAACTCCTTGTTGCACAACAGGGCATACTTTCCCGTCCAAAATTCCATGATGTGGGGCCCAGTAGGTGATCCAAGCCAATCACTGCCCTCTCCATGACCCCATATGTCTGCACGATCCTCCGAGGCTGACTACACCTCCGTTAAGCCTCCAACTAGGGCAAGCTATAACCCTGGTGAGTTCCCGAAGACTCTATGAAGTGGTGATGCCCCTGGTAAGCTCCATAAAAGGCCCGACTATACCTCCGGCAGCCACTCATAAATAATCTAGACACCAAAATCGTGGGGCCTAAGGGTGCCCACCCATATGTTGGATCCATACCAGGAATCCCAACGTCACGATAAGGTCATCTTGCCTCCATATGAAAGGAAGAAGTTATAACTGACTTCTTTGTCCCATTCCAAATCTCATGGTTAACGCGTATTATACGGCGCTAGAATCACTGATGTCATGGGTTGTTAAGCCTATGTGACTTACGCAATTGGAACCCTAAGTTCCATTGCTAATCTTTATCATCACTTAGGATGATACTATATCTTATTTATTAGAGAAGATATCATTTTCTGTTTCCAAATCATAGATGATAACACACAATTTGCAATATCTTTGGTAAAGACTCTTCAAAGGACATGAGCAAGTTATGAACTTGCCTTGTGACTGCCAGGTAGTGAAGTCGGATGCTTCCACCTGACCTTGAGCTCCGGTTTCTACAAAGAACCATTATTGCCCGATAAGGACAATATTTAAAGAAGCAATATGCCATGCATAGTAATGTCATGCAATGATTTATTATTTGCTTCCCTACATGTCTTACCCTTTTAGTAAAAGCTTACTATTTTATTTAATCAATAAAAGACAATATCATTCTAAGAATTTATTTCCTTTGAATATTTTATGAAATTCCTTTAAGGAAATAGGATTTATTTTCATCACACCAAATTCACTTTCCAAAAATACAAATTAGTATTTTTCTACAATAGTATATTCATTTAGGATCTTAAAAGTGAATTTTATTCAATTTTAGGTGTTTCCCATATTTTTGTAAAATTCAAAAGTAATTAGCATCCTATTATTATTAACCCTAAATTTTAATTGCCAAAAATTCTATTGATTATTTTTATTCAATAGAAAATACTTTTGTGAATTTATAGATATATTATTTATATTTTTAGGAATTTTATTTATTTATCTAGAGCCATTTTTTATCTCAAGGGTATATTTGTAATTATTCTTTTTAAATAATCCTATTAAGATACGGGCCTGGCCCACTAGGCTGGCCCGGCCCAACTTAACCCGGCCCACCTGGCCTGGTTACACTCACCCGAGTGGTACTGGGCTGCCCACAGGACCAGTACCCCCTTCGCACGCTCACTCTTCTTCCTTCTCTCACTCTCTCGCGTACACGACCATCTCCTCCGTCTGCCGCCGCCATCGTGCACGATTCCGGTCGAGTCCGGCCGCTGTTGCCGCCGCCATGATGGAGGCTGACTTAGTCAATGATGCTGCTTCATCTTGTCCAAGCAGATCCACGATTGATGCCTTCTCCTGGCCGTGCTGACCTCTGCCCTAGGCTAGGGTTAGGGTTTGCCATCCTGGAGCATTGGCGATGGTGCGCCAGTTCTTCACTGTGTTCGCCGCTCTTCTCCGGTGGATCTAATCACGCGGTTGGTGCAGGTTGTAGCGCCCCTTCGAGGTGCTCCCCGTGCCACCGTTCCTGCTTCGCCGCCGGTCAACCTCTGCTTCCTCTTCGGTTCTTTTTGCGAGGCCCTTGAGTAAGATTGGCTACTCCTCTTCTGTGCTCCACTCTACCTTGATCAATACCCTCTGTGTGCCTCTAGTGGTAAATCCCTAATTGATTTTATGATTCGTTTAGGGTTCATCCCTTTGGCCCGAGCATGATAATTCTATTAGGACTAATTGTAGTGGATATATTGTCCTGAATGTTTACCCCTTATGCTAGTGATGTGAATTTCATTGTGGTTTCATGAGCCTAGTTCTAACAGTGGTTCTGTCAGTAATGTGCAGTTGATCTTTATACACTGAATTATGTTGATCTCTTACATTGGAGTGAAAATGGTACTCCTATGCTTCCCTGATTATAGAAATGCAACCATGATTATGATTCTTGAATATTTGTTTCAGGAAAATGATTAGTTATCTTTCTGTAAGTTAACTGATCAAATATCAGTAAACATTGGCTTGGTTTTAGATGTGACATTTGTGACACCTTCTTTAGAATGGTACACAAATGTCTATACTTCTATTGCCTAAATCTTCCTGTCTTCAAGTTTGGCTGGTTAAGTGACTAAGAAGCTTTTGCTTGCTTTATTATCCTAATCTGCTATAGTCTATTAGCCTATGATGTTGGTCTGAGGCATGACTAGGAAGTACTAAGGTGTTTCTAGATGTTTCTCAAAGATATGCTCTGATGCATGTATCAGCTAATGATTCTTGAATCCTTTTAAGAAATGATTGATCTCCTCACTGTCAAATATTGATCCTTAAGACCCTGAGATTACAGAGGTACTACTCCCTAGGAGATGTGCCCTGAATCTAGGTCTAAGACTGCAGTTTATTTATAAATGTGGAGAATTTAATATATATCCAAGATCTATGATGCAAAGGTTGAGATCTTGGATTTGTTTGTAAGGATTTGTCATTGTCTTGCATTTAAATGCTTCTGGGATGAATCTACACCCCACTTGGGTGTTTTTCTGAGAAGTTTAAGTAAAAATTATATGCTCATATGATTCTATGATGATCTAATCATGTGGTGATGTGATTTGAACTCACCAAATTGCTTGTTGATTGATGATGTTGTGATGTAGCTTGCTACTTGATCTTGCTCTGCACCACCTGGTGCTGCTCCTGTAACTTGCGGCTTGATCTCTCTTTCCACCTGCTCCACCCCCTCCTTATGTTACCACCAGGTAGAGATTTGATGGTTGATGTGGTTAATTTGGTGGAGAAATGGGCTATGGTTTCAACAAGTTCTATTGCTGTGTGTGTGACTGAGAAGAAGAGCTAGACTTCTGTATTTCCCCTTCGACGGGTGCTCTATGTGGTACCTCGTACTGCTACTGGTAGCTTGACGGCACACCTCATGCAGTCAGTCGACTAAGCTGTGTGTGCTATGCATGTGGATCAGCTCAAGTAACTGGGTTGTTACTCTTACTTGTTTACTAATTGTCAGTCTGGTGAAACCTATTTGTTTATCCACTTGACTTTTACTATAACTTTTGCTATTAACTGAGAAGAACATATACTTCACTATTGGTGAAACTTACCCTTTTATTTACTCAATGATGTACCAGGAATAGTGCACTTCACTATTCAATACTGAGAGTAAAATTACCTTACTAATCCCTAATCTTCCTTTCTAGTTGTTTTTCTTACTTGCAGGAACAAGATCTGGACTTCCAAGATTAGTGTAGGATAGATAGTTAGTATAGGTTCTACTTGTAACCTTCTTTGTAATTCTTTTGTAAAGGATCTTGTAAAGATGTTATTACAAGTTTAATAAAGTTAAATTTCTGTTCTGTGTAATCTTATACCTTTGATGTATTTGTCATCATTTGTGACCTCATTGTAAAAAATAAAGAAATAAGTATTATTTCTTATTTAATTCTTTTTCCTTGTCATTAAACCTTATTGTTGATTACTATTCCTTTCTTAAAATCAAACAATGTTAATAAGGTTTTCTTTTGGAAAACCCTTCAGTATTAATAACTTCTAATATTTAAATTATTTCAAATTGATTTATAATTTCAAATCTAAATTCCAAATAACTCCCCCAATTTCTTAACATTGCCCAAAGATCATGTCAGAATTCATAGCAATCACTAACAAGAGCTATTCCTACCTCCAGTTAGTGAAAGGAACTCTGATCCCTTTAGTGTTTTGTTTGGCAAAAAATTTATCCAGATTTTACAGATGCATGCATGCACAAACTTATATTCCTATTTCTACCCTTCATTGGATCCTAATTCTGGGATGTTACAACCCCCTCATGGCGTACATGTCATCAATCCGACGACAGTTGGTGCCCACCGTGGGGCAAGTGAGCTTCGGATCTGCGTTCCGAGCGGAATCTGCAAGAATCGGAATCGGCGAGACCATCGATGTCGGTCACATCCTCTATGCCAGTGATGTCCCTCTCATCGTTCTCGACGAGACTTGGATTCCGGCTAGGGAAGCCGTGACCACCTACACCATCATGTCTTTTGGTGAGATCGATGTTTACATCGGCTTCGCTGAACCTGTCCCACCCACCCCAGCGGTGATGATAGAGGCAGAAGAGGCTTCTGGGTCCCCTTTGTCCGCGGAGGTGGCAGAGTTCCGGATATCAAAAAACCCTAATCCCACCCTGCCCGCACCAGTTGCGGAGATAGTGGAGAAAGCTGAACCTGAGGCAGATCTCACAGTACAAGTCGGATCTGGAGCGGATCTCCCTAGCAAGGTCGAATCCCAGATCGACCCACCTGCAGAGGTCGAAATCCAGGAAGAGCAAGAAAACAACTCTGATTCCGGCTCTGATAGTACCGGAACTGATAAACCCTTCCTGAGATATACGTTGAGGCTAAAGATGATGCAAGACGCAAGTGTGGATGAAATTCTCGAGACCATCAGGCGTTTCGAGGAAGCCGACCGCAAGAGCCGCAACTATCTCAGGAGGCACGCGTCGCACTTTGTCGAATATGTTGGATCCGGATCCGGCTCTGCCGATGCTAGAGACAACGAAGACTCGGTGCTGGAGGCAATCGGAACAGGCATCGACCTACTAGCATCTTCGGATGATTCCATGACGTCGGCAGATTTCCGGAAGTTCTCCGCACAATATGAAGAGGAGCTTAACTTTACAGCTGCAGCATAAGGAAGAGCCATGGACAAAGGATCTAGAGAAAGCTCTCCTGAAGCGCATGACAACATGGATCTTGGAGATAATCCCGAGGACCAAATGGCCAAAAGTACCGATCAAAGTTTGACTCCGGGAAATGGGCCCAAAGCCGTCTTTGCTACCGGCACTGCCAAGAAGGCAAAGAAGAAGAACAAGAAGAACAAGACCCCGACAAAAGATCTTCCAGCAGAGGAAGTGATTGCCGAGGAATATGAGGAAGACTCGGATGGAGCGCTTATCCCAGACGAGCCCAAAGAAGAATCGGTGGATGGATACATGATGATTGAAGGTGCACGTAAACTCATCGATGCTGCATTAACCACACCTATCCCTACAGCTGCAGAACTTACTGCTGAAGAACTGGATGAAAGGGCCCAGGCCCTAGAAGCGCATCATCAAGTACTCCTGGATGAAGCCAAAAACATCGAGGAGGAAAAGAAACGCATGGCAACTGCGGAGAAGTACATCTCTCGGCAGCATCTGAAGACCTGGAAGCGTCACACGTGTGACGATCAATTCCCGGAAGTACACAAGGTTCTCTTTGAAGGAGACCCAGGGATGCCTTGTCTCGACAGCAAGGGAGATCTGGTGTATCCAACACAGGTACATAACACTGTTGTGGCTCGAGATATCCTATCGAATAATCCAGGCCCAGAACAGGTTCGATTGGGCATCAAGCTACTCACCAAGGGTCTGGAGAAGCAGAAGGCCGTGAAATCCGGAAGCGGAAAACTGGTCTCCCAATCCGACCAATGTCGCACGGATCCGGCCTGGAATGACATAAGACCCCAACGTGCTCCGGAAGAGCATTACCGTTCCGACCATCGGGAAGACAATTACTCAAGAACCGGATCTTCAGGGCAGCATCATAGAACTGCACGTGACTGGCGCAACGTTGCTCCAGCTGTCGAGCAAGAGGCAATTGCTGCACTGTATCCGAGGAATCCTCCCCGGCGAGAGTCGAACGATCACATGGAAGATGATAAAGAGAAACGTCGGGAGGAGGACCGTCAAAGGATGCCACCTCCTAGACCTACAAGCCGTCCGGCTGAGCCCCACCATGGTGGGAGTGACAGACGAAGAAACGACGGAAACCATGCTGAGACAAGCTGGCAGGGGGCTCGTCGCAATGAAGACCCTCCCCAGAGCCGGAATAATGACGCTCCGGATGGAGTCCGACGATCAGCCGAAAACAATCCAGCTGCCCCACCCTCTCCACCATGTAGCCATCACAACGGCTCTCAAGGAGGCCAAGGAGGACGTTGTGGCAGAGGAGGTGGTGGTAGAAGCCGAAGTCTGGCTCCAAGGCACCGCCGCCATAGCCATCACTCAGGACGGTGATCTCTGTCTCCAAGTGACGCGCGACACCGGATTAACTCCAACATAGAGGCGCGGTGCTACGAAAATGATGATATCTAGGTGGGCCCAAAATGCTTCGGACCACGCATAAGAGCTACAAAATTCCCGGAAAGATTTGCTATCTCAAGGCACATCCAGCCCTATGATGGTGTGGCTCGGCCAGATACTTGGCTCCAGGATTTTTTCTAGGCTTGCTGCATCGGCAAAGGCAGAAACAACTTGGTCGCAACTCGATATCTCCCACTTATGTTGCGAAAGACGGCGCGATCATGGCTCAGTGAACTTCCGGAGAACACCATCCTCAACTGGTATGCCATGCAAAGTGCGTTCTTTCGGAATTTTGAAGGCACATATCGGAGGCCATGTACGGTAGGAGACCTACAACATTGCACCCAGAAAGCCGGAGAAACTTGCCGAGATTATCTCGGACGATGGATCGACACCAAGAACTCCTGTGAAGGAGTAAATGACCAAACTGCTATTGAAGCTTTCATTGCAGGTCTCCCAATTGGTTTACTATGTCATCGCTTGAAGTGTGACAAGGTCACTGATTTGGGAGAGATGATAGAAACAGCGAGCAAGTATGCATATGCTGACGATGACGCAGAGGGATTACTGAACGTCCTAGCTGTGCCACAGTCGGCAAAACAACCAAAGCAGCAATCTCAGAAGCGCAAGAACACCTCGGAAGAAAAGCCCAACGTGGAAACGGCAGTGGTTACTGCTACTTTCGGGTCTGGAGGACGAGGAGGACATGGCGGTGGCCGCTGACGCGGTCATGGGACATCAAGAGTTCAAGGTATAGGAGACCAGCAGCCTGGCAAAACCTACTCTTGGGCCGACATTGCCAATAACCCATGTGTGCATCACCTAGACGCCAATGGGGGCTCGTCTCACATAAACACCGAGTGCCGTTTTAATGACGACATCAAGAAAGATGACACCGCTGGCTACAAGGCTAAGCGGAAGAAGGGAAAGAAGAATCCCAAAAAGGATAAAGAGACCAAGGAAGATAACGACATGGAGGAAGCTGATACTTCAAACCCCAAGCCGGAGGGGAAGAAAACCTTCCCCACCAAGAAAGACACCTACGTCACCTTCCTTGGATCTCAACCAGCTAAGGTCAAGAAAGCAATTCTGCATGAGCTCAATGCGATAGTTCCGGCTATCCCCCAGTATCTGGACTGGTCGAAATTTGCAATCACCTTTGACCGCGCTGATCATCCGCCTAAGTTGCACATGCGAGAAAAATACGCCTTAGTCGTCAACCCACTTATTGACGGCAATGGTTTCTCCAAGACCCTCATGGACGGTGGTAGCAGCATTAATATTCTGTATGTCAAAACGCTACGCCGGATGCGAATATCAGAGACCCACCTAAATCATAGCTCCGTGATCTTTCATGGAGTTGTCCCAGGAAGACAAGCAAATTCCCTGGGAGAAATCACTTTGGATGTTACCTTTGGAACTGCAAAGAACTACCGGACAGAAGCACTTTCATTCGAAGTGGTCCCGTTCAAGAGCACGTACCACGCTATATTTGGACGTCCGGCTTACTGGGCTTTTATGGCTCATCCATGTTACATTTACAATATGATGAAAATTCCAGGACCCAACGACGTGATCACCATTAGGGGAGACCCAAAGAAAGCGCGAGAGTGCAAGGATGGAAATGCCGGCGTTGCTAAAGCCGTGCTGCATGCCCAGGAGTACCAGGAGATCAAGAAGACCATAGATCCATCCGAGATGCCCGCAACAAAGAAGGAGGTGACAAAGCTGAATCCGGAGTTCAAGGCATCGGAAGAGACGAAGAAGATGCCGTTGAAGGATGATGACCCCTCCAAGGTGACCCAGATAGCGCATAGGAAAGCGTGCTCGTCAAGTTCCTCCAAGCAAATGAAGATATCTTCGCATGGTAGCCATCTGACATAACCAGAGTACCTAGGGAACTTGCCGAGCACTCTCTAAATGTAAACCCGAACGCTAAACCCGTCAAATAGTCCCTACGATGTTTTGGCGATGTAAAGCGTAAGGCAATAGCTATGGAACTAGCCCGGCTCGAGTTAGCTGGATTCATAGAAGAGGTCATCCATACTGATTGGTCGGCCAACCCTGTAATGGTCCCTAAAAAGGACACCACCGATTTAAGGATGTGTGTTGATTATACTGCCTTAAACAAGGCTTGTCCCAAAGATCCGTTCGCTCTGCCTAGAATTGATCAAGTTATCGACTCTACGGCAGGCTCGGAACTCCTTTGTTTTCTTGACGCATATTTCGGTTATCACCAAATTCAGATGAAGGAATCAGATAAAATCAAAACTTCATTCATAACCCCCTTCGGAACCTTCTGTTTTGTTACGATGCCCTTTGGGCTTAAGAACACAGGAGCTACGTACCCGCACACTATGCAGCGTTGCCTCCACGACCAAATTGGACGCAACGTACATGCATATGTGGATGATATTGCGGTGATGTCCAAAAAGAAGGAAACATTAATTTCCAATTTGGAGGAAATGTTCGCAAATCTACGAAAATACAACATAATGCTTAATCTGAAGAAATGTTTCTTTGAAATCCCAGCCGAAAAATTGTTAGGTTTCATCGTGTCTCAAAGAGGCATAGAGGTGAACCGAGACAAGATCAAGGCTATACTCAATATTTCTAGGCCAACTCGCCTGAAGGACGTTCAAAGACTAACTGGTTGCATTGCTGCAGTCAGCCGGTTTGTAGGCCGACTCGGAGAAAGAGCCACACCACTTTACAAGCTCCTGAAGAAGACCAAGAAAATCGTTTGGACTGATGAAGCTGAAGCTGCATTACAAGATTTGAAAGAAGTACTCTTGTCCGCTCCTATCCTTGCAGCACCGGAACCAAGGGAACCGATGTTGCTCTATCTCGCTGCGACAAACATGGTCGTCAGTGTCGTCATGGTAGTGGAGAGACCAGAGGAAAATTAGGAACACCCGGTGCAGCGTCCGACTTACTATCTCAGCGAGGTCCTAACTGAATCAAAACAGCGGTATCCGCACTAGGAAAAGCTGGCTTATGGTGTGTTCTTCGCATCCCATAAGTTACGACATTATTTTCAGGAACATCCAATTACCGTGGTGAGCACAACTCCCATGAGAGATATAATCAATAACAGTGAAGCTATAGGACACGTCGCAAAATGGGGCATAGAGCTTTCAGCTTTCGATATTGAGTATAAACCTCGGACAACAATCAAATCCCAAATCCTTGCTGACTTTGTTGCTGATTGGACAGAGACAAAGGAGAATATGACCCTCCCCGAGTCAGAATATTGGACCCTATATTTTGATGGATCTAAGGCTCGAGGGGGCTCGATGCTGGCGTGGTACTCAAATCACCCCAAGGAGATAAACTTTTATATGTGTTGCAGATCCACTTCACGGCGACATATAACATTGCCGAGTATGAAACACTGCTGCATGGAATCCGGATTGCTAAGGATATTGGCATCCGACGTTTGATGTGTTACGGAGATTCAGATCTTGTTGCTCAACAAGTGTTAGATATTTGTAATGCAAATAACCACATGGTAGCATATAAAGATGTCGTGGATGATCTTTCTCGAATAGGCTCGAAGGGTTTGAGGTTCAACACATCCCTCGAGCAGAAAATGAGGAAGGAGATGCATTATCTCGAATAGGCTCTGCACGGAAACATGTCCCGGATGGCGCTTTTTTAGAGCACCTTAAAGTTCCTTCCATAAAAGGAGTAGACGAGGAATATCCGACCAAATCCAACTCACCTTTAATAGTAGTTCTGGCTGTAATTCTCAGCTAGACTCAACCCTACCTTGACTACTTGGTAGATGGTAAATTACCCAAAGACGAAGTTCTGAGCCGGCAGATTTCCCGACGAGCAAAAGCCTATACTGTAGTTAGTGGTGAGCTCTATAAGCAGAGTGTGTCCGGGGTCTTTTAGCAATGCGTATCTCCAGAAGATGGAGTGGAAATCTTAAGCGAAATCCCTGAAGGCGAGTGTGGTCACCATGCTGCAGCCAAATCTTTAGTGGCAAAAGCTTTTCGACATGTTTTTTCTGGCTTACAACTAAGGCAGATGCCGAACGGCTGGTCAAGACATGCAAAGGTTGCCAAAAATACGCCAAGAAGCTCATGTTCCGGCTGATCAGCTGCGAACAATACCTATAACATGGCCTTTTGTGGTCTGGGGGCTTGAGATGGTAGGACCGTTTAAATGGGCTCCAAGTGGATTTACTCACCTCTTAGTGATGGTGGATAAATTTACCAAATGGATTGAGGCTAAACCTGTCACTAGTTGTGATGGAGCAACAGCCAGAAGATTTGTCGAGGATGTTATAATCCGGTATGGTTATCCGCATAGCATTATCACGGACAACGAGAGTAATTTCTCTATGGGAGAGCTTGCCGAATTCTGCAATGAACAAAATATCCGGCTTGACATTGCGTCAGTCGCACATCCGCGGGCTAATGGACAAGTCAAAAGGGCAAATGGTTTAATCTTACAAGGCCTAAAACCAAGACTCGAAGCACCATTGAGACGTTCTGCGGGGGCTTGGGAAGAGGAATTACCCTCTGTAATATGGAGCTTGCGAACAACTCTGAACAGGTCAATAGGATACACACCTTTCTTCTTGGTTTATGGTGTTGAAGCAGTTCTTCCTAGTGATTTGATTCATAATTCTCCTAGAGTTGCCGCGTATATCGAAGAGGATGCCGAGATTTCTCGACAAAATGATCTCGACTTAGTCAAAGAAGTTCGCGTCATTGCTAAAATGAGATCAACAGCCTATCAGAGAAGTTACGCAAGTATCATAGCCAGAGAGTCAGAAACCGGTCTTTCAATAAGGGCGATTTGGTTCTCTGGCTTGTGCAGCAAAGAAAGCACAAACTTTCCCTAGTATGGGAAGGGCCTTTTCTGGTTAGTCGAGTATTGCACAATGGTTCATACTACCTAACTGATATGCGGCCAATCAAAGAAAGACCTGCTACTAAGAAGAGAAAGAGAGCTGGAGGCAGTACAAACCCAGAAGAATTAGACAGACCATGTAATATTGCTCAGCTACGTTCCTTTTATTCTTAGTTTATCTTTCTTTGTAATCATATGTGTGTACATGTTCAAAAAGAAAGAAAGTATTGGTTTCCTCAAATT
Source organism: Avena eriantha (assembly GCA_910589775.1). Classification (NCBI taxonomy): domain Eukaryota; kingdom Viridiplantae; phylum Streptophyta; class Magnoliopsida; order Poales; family Poaceae; genus Avena; species Avena eriantha. The sequence continues at coordinate 175,793,053 of OU342746.1, forward strand.
CTTTCTGAGAAGTTTATACTACCATCTTATTTCTGAATGATCATGTCACAGTCAAAAATCCCAGAATACTTGAAAGTACTTTATGCTCATGTTTGTTCTGGTTTAGATTTCCGATTCTAAGAATGCTACCTTCGGGTATAAATTTAAATTTTATAGTCAGTATTTTGGTTATTTGTCTGATTGCCGGATGCGGGTATTTTCCGAGTAGTGAATTGTTGGTACTAAAGGTCGGCTTTGTTTCCAAGTTTAAACTGGTTTAGCAATTGAGCTCCGTTGCCCGACAAAGTTTCCGTGCTAAAGGTTGGCCGGCTCACGAAAGGGACGAGGCGGAAAGCCAGATAAACGATAAGTGCAGACAAAAAACACAAGTGCTTATGTAAACATTTCAGGCACATAAACATTTAAGCACTAGCAAAAGTATCATACTACTTATTTACAGACCTGAAATGTTTTCAGAATAATACATCGTTTTTCTGATGACTATGATGCAGGGGGAGAGGTAGGAGCTGCCGGCTCGCTGGATACGTCGCCTTGATAATGTTCCGAGATGTCCAAATCCGATATGGTTTGGTCATCATCGGAAACTTCTGCTGTTTCTTCTGAAGGCGGAGGTGGCGTGTCCACGCGGGTGAAGAACGGAGTGTCGTAGCTGGTTAAGTCAGCTACGTGACACCCATATCCGGCGCAGGAGGCCATGATGGCCTTGATGTCTTGCTCCTATCTGTCTTCATCCACTTTGCAATACCCTCTGGTTACTTGCTAGATTGCCATGTTTCCATGGTGGCTCATAACCATGGTGAGAGCATTCTGCGATGCGGTCCGCGCGTAGGACATGTTCCAGTCCTGGACGAGCTGCGACATATCCTGGCCTTGTCCCGCACCTGAAAGCCGGACATGCTATGCATATCCAGAACCTTGAGAGCTTCGCTAATATCCTCGATGGATTGGTAGAAGTCATGGAGCAGATCGCCGACTTGTGTAAGCCGGCTGGTGCGAGACTCGGAAGAGGCTCAGTCCAGTAAGTTCAGAGGACCTATGCATGTAATGCAAAATGGTTAGTACAATAAATCCAACATCGAAAAGAGTCGAAAGATGCAGACAAGTCAGAAAGATGGAAACATACCAAGGATAACATCATCGACTTTGGTTTTCTCTTCTCAAAGACTTTGGAGTTTAGCCCAGAGTGCTTCGGTGATATCCCTTTCTCTGAACAAGTCAGTGCTAGGATCTGAGATTTTCTTATCCTAGAGCGCAATCTTATGATCACGCTCCACGGTGGCCATGGAGAAGGATTCGAGAACTTGAGCAATGCTCTTCTCATGATCCACCTTGAGCTGATCTAGCTCTTGGCGGATATCCTTGTTTTCCACCACCAAGGTCTTAAGATTCTCGGCCTCTTCAATCATAGCACAGGACTGTTTCACCAGTGCTAGAATCAAAAGAACAAAAGTTGAACAAAAATTCGACTATGAAATCAAAGACAAGTTTTGAGCACTGAAATGATTACCTTCAGCCTCATCCTTGGATACTTTTAGTTGAGCATTTTCAAGCCAGAGAGTTCTGATCTCTTTCCGCTTGTTGCAAATATTCCTCAATAATTCCTGGTTATATGAATTAACTTTCTGTAAGTCAGAATACCCAGAGTTAGAAGTCTACTAAAGACTCAGGCTAATATTGTAACTAATATCAGCACGAGCCTTGGGGGCTACACTAGTTCATTCTTTGGCATCCTAAGGAAGCATAAACCCGTATTGTCTATCCAACTTCATGCTTGGGGGCTAGAGGATATGATATAAAGTAACATAAAGGAAAAAGTGAGTTGGAATTCCGACTTACATGTTGTTCATGTGTGAGCTTGCTCAAACACATGTTCACTTCAGTTGTAACCTTCTCGACGAGGGTGAGCGGGATCACTAGTGGAGGTGGTAGCACACCAGCTCTCAGTCCCTCGTCGCAAAGGCGAACTTGTTCAAGAAGTTCGGAGTACTTGATGTCCTCCGCTTCTTGTGCTTCTTCTTCGACAGTAATGGTCCGGCTGTCTAAAAATTGTCGGGCCAACCGCTGGATTTCCTCCGCAGATTTCCGAGAAAGGCCAAGTTTGGCAAGTCCCAGGTTGCTTAGGAGATTATCGGCGAAGATTTCTGCTGAGGGGTCATTACCCGAAGAGGGTTCACCCTTATCAGTGTCCTAGTCACTCATGGTGATGTCGTCTTGCGATTCAAGGATCACTGGCTCTTCTGAAGGAGCCAGATCTTCTACAACGGTTGGAGATGGAGTAATCTTCGGCGCTGCAGAAGGCTGAGGGGTAGGAGTCGGAGGAGCCATGGCAGGAGAAGCCAAAGTTAGCTTCGACTGACGCATGGGCTTGGTAGTAACTCCCTTCCCCTTGCCCTTGATGAGCTGTTTAGCTCTGAGAAAGTAATAGAACAAAGAATATTAGATCTCAGAAAGAATTGCAAACAAAGTACAAAGGCATAAATTGTGAGGAAAGTTACCTCTTCACAATGGGCACCTCCTTTGTGCCGATAGCCAGTGTCGGAGCTTTGCGCTTCCGAGGAACAACATACGGTAGTGGAACCAATTCCTCCTCCTAAGAAAATTCAGGAGGATATCCCTCGATGGGAGCAAACTCCGACTCGGGGAAGTCAGCAAGCTGAAAAGAGGATAGTATCTCAGAATTGTGAAATAATACAAAGATGAGCACAGAAAAGGGGTTGTTTCTAGAGCTTACCAGCACAACAGGATCTTCCGCTGTATGCATGTCCAGGGACACCTCCGAGATCTTCCTCTCGATCCGCTCCCTTATCAGCCACTTGATCTGGCTTACATAATCTTTTGTCGTGTAGGCCTTGGGGCTGATGCGGAGGGAATCATTCTTCGATGACATGATGGAGTGCATCAGTCGATCGCCATGGTGCTGGAGAGGCTGGATCCGGCGTGCCACCCAGCATTGGACCAACTCGGACCATCTTAGGCTCTTGTGCTTCATCAGATATTCGGTCCGCCTCTTGGCGAGAAGTAGATCGTCACTAAGAGCCGGAGCGACCTCGTCCCAAGATTCTTGAGGCGTGGTGGCTCCATCGACGAAATCCGGCAAAGCAATAGCTTTGCCAGGAGCGGGAATGTCCTTGTGATAGAAAAAAGTAGCTAGCCATTGTTTGACCGACTCACTGGCCATGATCCGAGGATAGACGCGCTCTCGCCTAACCGAAAAACTAATAGTGCCGGTAATGTAAGGATTACCGGCAATGATGGAATTTCTCCGGACAAAGAAGCAGTACCGGAAGAGAGTAAGGCTCGGCCTAATGCCGAGATACCCCTCGCACAAGGATGCGTACGCGCTCATCTCTAAGATGGAGTTCGGGGGGAGATGGTGGAGTTGAACTCCATAATGATCAATAACCTCGGAAAAGAAATATGAGGGAGGAAAACTCAGACCTCTGTCTAGGTGAGTGCCGAAGTGCACTCGCTCGCCGTCGTGAGGGTTGGGGATGGTTTCGCCGAAGTTGCTCCGCCAATCGCCAGTGTGGAGGAGCCCTTCTTCTTCTATGCCGTCGAGCTTGGCGTTGTCGAGGACGCACGGGATCTAGACCCCGCGATTGCTCTCTTTCTCTGCCGTCGCCGCTGTACCGGAAGACAAAGTTGAAGCCATTTTCTATGGGCGCGACGATGACCTTAGATGGGCGGTGCTTGGAATTTCTGGGGGAAGAGAAGCTCTGTGTGCGCAGGAGGAGTAGAGGAGAAGGAAACAATGCTGGGAACAGGTGAAGAAGATGTGGAAAGGAAATCCTCACCCCTTATAACCACCAGCCACGCCAAGATTCATGCAAACATTACAGTAAACATGCCACACATCGTAGAAAGGACTAGGAAGCCCCCACGCGATGATTACACTGCCTCGATCTCCACACACGCATTGAAACGGCGCCTCGGTTCCGCAAAAGGCGGACCCACCAACGGTCGTGCTGACAGGAAATGTCTGTCAGTGACATGACTTGACCATGACTGGTATCAGATGATGTCAGAGACCAAGTTCCGGCTTAGTTTGAACTTTGAGCTAGAAATCCAAATAATGTATTTATAGGTCCAACTTGTTTTTCTAGACCCGGGTCGTATCTTTTCTTTTGAAAGTTTCAGGAACCCTTCAAGATTCTGCAAGCCGAAGATCAAGCTAGACGATGATAAATCCGACTTTGGATCTTGGAGGCCTCCGGGGGCTGTTGTTGGGGATATACTTTCTAGGTATCCTCAACGTACCTCACTGACCAGGGTGGCCCACTTTTGGTTAGAGCTTTGCCTCACGGGCGACCCAGTCAGGGAGAAGAGACGGAGTCCAGTCCTGCTACGGGAAGGCCCAGAAGACTTACCGACATAGGCCTATAGTGTTACTTGTAGTTTAAGATGTACTCTGTAACCGACTCTCAGTCGTAGCTGGATAGATCTCTCCTGTAAACCCTAGGCCGAATATCTATATAAGCCATCCTAGGGAGAGCCTTTAGGGCACCCTCACAATAGTCTACAATCTCAACTCGCACGGCGAAACCCTTGTAATCCATATTCTGGCTCCGCCGTACTACTGGACTGCTAACATGAGTAGGATCCATCCAAAGCTGGTGGATTCGAACCTGGGTAAACTTGTGTTCTCACCGTCCCGGAATGCCGTACGTCTCAGACCCCTCTCTTCCACACGCCTCGAGGACCCCCTCACGGCGTACATATCATCAATCCGACGACAACCTTGCCCTCTTGGGCCTCCCTCAGGTGAGGCCCATTAGGCATGGGCTACCTTTTAAAATAAAATAAAAATAAATGTTTTACTCTCTCCGACCCAAATTAGTTGACTTAGATTTGTCTAGATTCATTTGTATAGACTTATTTTAGTGCTAGGTACATCCGAATCTAGACAAAATCAAGTCAACTAATCTGGGTCAGAGGAAGTATTATTAATTCAACTAATTAATATAAAACACATATATTTTTATATCTTACACTCTGGAACTCCTTCTGGACCCCTTCGATCAACATCGGGTGCTACACGGAACATTTTCGGTTTCTCTTTCTCATTTCTCATGTGGTGCCGAATCAATCCCTATGCATCTGCACCCTTAAGCGTGCCACCCTTCAGTTCAGAAACACTCCAGACATGACTGAGACCCCTTTCGTATCAATGATCATCATCGGGACCTGGATGCCCATAATGGTCCCCATGCGTTTCACGAATCTCACCGCTTGAACCTTCAACTTTGCGTCCCACTCCATTTGCCATTTCATACCTAGTTCATCCAAGATTTGATCTTTGGTATCTCCATACCTAGTTCGATTTTGTTACCGATGAACTTGTTTACTTGTTCCTGTGCCATTGCATTCCATGACCTAGTCATACGGTTGCAAGCTTCATTAATGCAACATCACTGAGTTGGCCACGTGTATCTATCTGTTACTTGGATTGGCAAATCCTGGTCTTGATACATACTCCTCTACTCATCCCTTTGGGAAACCTGAGTGGTACCTTTTGATAACCCTTTTCACAGCTTGATACTTGATACCATCAAAGCTCCCTCCGGTAACGGTGATTTGTATTATCTCATAGTCAAAGGATTAGGTTGCGAGGTTTGTTTGTTATCATTAATGATGAACATTTGTAACTAGATCTCATTATGATATTACTTTTGGTGTTTGTCTACCATATCATTCAACCAATGACATGACTTCATTTTCGATTGACATATATGCTCATGATCTCGAAACCCTAGATCATCCGTTCGACCAATGAGCTAGTTTGCTAGAGGTAACTAGAGACACGATTTGTTTACATACCGCATGTGTATTAACGTTTCGTATTAACATAGTTATAGCACGGCATGAAACGTATTATAAACATGCAAGAGATATATCAAACAAAATACTTTATTATTTTCCTCTAGGGAATATCTCCTTTAGTCTCCGAGTTGCACTAAAGTACAAATTAATCTAGTTTACATTAGGAAATGATCTAACACCCATAGCAGTCCGGTGTTGTTCGTGCTTGGCTTGTAGAAGACCTTTAGTCAATGGATCTGCAACATTCAGATCCGTGTGTACTTTTCAAATCTTGATTTCACCCTCGTCAACATTTTCTTTGATGACGTGAAACCGTATCTTGATGTGTTTGGCCGTGGAATGAGTTTTTGATTCCTTTTCATTTGCAATGGCACCTGTTTTGTCACAATAGATCTTCAAGGGGTCATGCGCACTTGGAATAACTTCCTGTTCCATGAAGAAATTCCTTAGCCAAATAGCTTCATTCGCTGCTTCACTAGTTGCGATGTATTCCGACTCCATTGTAGAATGTGCCACCATAGGCTGCTTCCTGCTTCTCCAGCTTACCGCACCACCATTCACCAAAAACACATATCCCATTTGAGACTTCGAGTCATCAGGATCCATGGCTAAGCTCGCATCCACGTAACCAGTTATGTTTAGAGCTTCGTCACTACCTCCATAGACTTGAAAGATATCCTTAGTTCTCTTGAGATACTTTAGGATACATTTCATAGCTGTCCAATGATCCATTCCTAGATTACTTTGGAACTGGCTTGTCAAACTAAGAGCCAAGTCCACATCAGGTCGAGTGCTCAACATACCATACATGATAGATCCTATGGCCGAGGCATAGGGGATTTCAGACATCCTTTCTCTTTCATCATCTATTGCTGGACATTGAGTCAAACTCAGTGTTCTACCTTTCATCATAGGCACACAACCTCTTTTGGCCTACTCCATTTTGAACCTCTTCAAAATCTTCTCAAGGTAAGTACTCTGACTTAATGCAATCAGGCATCTTGATCTATCTCTATAGATCTTGATGCCCAATATATACTCTACTTCACCTAAGTCCTTCATGGAAAACTGACTACTCAGATATTCCTTTACGCTCTCTAGAAGTTCCACATTATTCCCAACCAGTAATATGTCATCCACATATACTACTAGGATTGCCACTGATATTCCACTCACTTTCTTGTAAACAAAGAACTCTTGTTTATTTTGGACAAATCTAGAACTCTTGATCATTTGATCAAAACGTCGGTTCTAGCTCTGAGATGCTTGCTTCAGTTCATAAATGAATTGCTGAAGTTTGCATACCTTTCCAACATCCTTAGGATCAAAAAAACCTACTGGTTGCATCATATACAACTCTTCATAAATGTGTCCATTGAAGAACGCGGTCTTGGCATCCATCTGCCATATCTCATAATCAAAATATGTAGCAATTGCTAGGAAAATCCGGACAAATTTCAGCATCGCTACGGGAGAGAAGGTCTCATCATAGTCAACTCCTTGAACTTGTTGGAAACCCCTTGCGACAAGTCGAGCCTTGTGGATGGTCACATTACCATCAACATCTGTCTTTATCTTAAATATCCATTTATTTTCCAAGGTCTTGCGGCCTTCTGGAAGATCGACCAAGGTCCAAACTTGGTTTTCATGCATGGATCCTATCTCGGATTTCATGGCTTCCAGCCATTTCTCGAAGTCAGCACTTTCCATAGCCTCTCTATAGGTTGTAGGTTCATCTTGTTCAACCAACATGACAGTCATCACAAGACTACTATACCAATCAGGAGAGGTATGTATTCTTGTAGACTTATGAACTGCAGGATATTTAATGTGATTACTATGATCATTATCATTTGATTCTTCCTCCACCATGGAGGTCGGTTCTAGAATAGCTTCTGTTGCACTACTCAGTATTTGGAGGGAAGGATCAATGACCTCATCAAGCTCAATCTTCCTTCCATTAACTCCTCTAGCAAGAAACTCTTTCTCAAGAAAGGTGTCATTCTTCGTGACAAATGTTTTGCCCTCGACCTTGTTGTAGAAGGTATACCCAATAGTTTTCTTTGGGTATCCTACAAAGATGCACTTTTCCTCTTGAGGTTCGAGTTTGTCAGGCTGTAGTTTATTAATGTAAGCCTCACATCTCCAAACTTTCAAGAACGACAACTTTGGCTTCTTGCCATGTCATATCTCATATGGTGTTGTCTCCACAGATTTGGATGATGCTCTGTTTAAAATAAAAGTGGCGGTTTCGAACGCATATCCCCAAAATGATATGGAAAATCGGTCAAATACATCATGGACCGCACACTATTCAATAGAGTATGATTACGCCATTCTGACACACTATTATGCTGAGATGTTCCGGCTAGCGTAAGTTCTGGTACGATACCACAGTCCTTCAAGTGCATGCCAAACTCATAACTCAAATACTTGCCTCCCCGATCGGATCGAAGATGATTGATTTTCTTGTTAAGTTGATTCTCTACTTCCTTCTGAAATTTATTGAACTTTTCAAAGGTTTCAGGTTTGTGCTTTATTAAGTAGCTATACCCATATCCACTCAAATCGTTAGTAAAGGTAACAAAATAATGATAACTATTATGTGTTGAGACACTCATTGGACCACACACATCTGTATGTATGATTCCCAATAGGTCTGCTGCCCGCACCATCGTGCTGGAGAAGGGTGTCCTAGTCATCTTGCCCATGGGTCAAGGCTCACACGTGTCAAGGGATTCAAAATCCAATGATTCCAGGAGTCCATCAGAATGAGAGCTTCTTCATACGCTTTACGCCAATGTGACCAAGACGGCAATGCCACAAATACATGGTATTATCATCATTGTGTTTACAATGCTTAGCATCAACATTATGGATGTGAGTACCGCTATCAAGATCCAGCAAGAATAAACCATTACACACCGACGCATAAACATAGAAAACATCATTCATTTAAATAGAACAACCACTTGTTTTAGATTTAAACGAATACTGATCTTGCAGCAAGCAAGATCCACTCACAATATTCATACTTAGTGCGGGTACATAGTAGCATTTATTCAAGACTAAAATTAATTCTGACAGTAGACATAGAGGTAGCGTGCTGATGGCCACCACATCAACCTTCGAGCCATTGCCAATGCACATCGTCACCTCGTCCTTCCCCAGGCACCTCTTACTCCGTAGATCCTTTTGAGAGTTACAAATATGAGCAGCAGAACCGGTATCAAATACCTAGGTGTTACTCGTGGCGCTTGTAAGGAATACATCTATAACTTGTATATCAAATATACCTTTGTCTTTGGCGGCAAACCAACCGGCTTTCTTGTCCTCAAGGTACTTGGGGTAGTTGCGCTTCTAGTGCCCGTCCCCTTGCAGTAGAAGCATGTGACACCAGGCTTAGGACCGGGCTTGGCAGCCTTAGTGGTGTTGGCAACATATTTTCCATCCTTCTTAGGCTTCTTGCCCTTGCCCTTGTGCCTCGACTTCTTAAAGTTGGTGGTCTTGTTTATCATCAACATTGTGTGCTCCTTATTGATCTCAACCTCAGTAGTCTTGAGCATGGAGAACAGCTCAACAAGGGATTTATTCATCCCTTTCATATTGTAGTTCATCACAAAGCTCTTGTAGCTAGGGGAAACGAGTGCAGCACCCTATCAATCGCAAGATCGTCCGGGATCTTGCAATCCAAGGCGTTCAAGCATTGAATGTAGCCAGGCATCTTGACTACGTGCTCACTCACACTGATGTGCTCTTCCATCTTGGTGGAGAAGAAGATCTCGGAAGCATTATACCTCTTCGCCCGAGCCTGTGGAGAAAAGACAGCCTTGAGATCTTCAATGATCTCAAAAGCGTTCATCTTCTGAAAACGCTTTTGAAGCTCTGGCTCCATGGCATAGAGCATTCCACTCTGGATGAGGGAGAAATTATCCGCCTTGGACTATCAGACATTCTTATCATCTTCAGAGGCGGTTTTTGCAGGCTTAGCGGGGAGCGTAGGGGAATAGGAGGATCCTCAGGTTGCGGTACCAAGCGGTGAAGTTTGTCCCATCGGTTTTCAGCTTGTCCTTCTCTAGGAATGAGCTAAGGTTGAAAGTGGGTGGGCGAGACATCTACAGTGGATTTGCAAAGTATTTAGACCATGTTCATAATATGAATTCAAGTTTTAATTTACGCTAAACTAAAAACAAAAGAACTCCCACTCAAACGAACATCCCTCAATTCGTTCGGTGATCACACAATCCTAATCCGCTGCACCGCCCTCGATTGTCATGGCCGACAATACGGTTTCAAAGGTAGACATTCGTAGTGTCAATCACATCATATGTGACTCATGCTCAACCTTTCGATCTCTTGTGTTCTGAGGCCATGTCTGTATATGCTAGGATCGCCAATTCTAACTCGCGTGTTTTGTAGTGCAACATGGCTTACACCCACCATATGCGAACGCAGATATGTCTGACACCCGATCGTCAAGGTGTGCCTCATAACAGAGAACTTTTTTGGTGGTGCACACATGAGGGGAACACTATAATTGTATGTGAGAGATCACCCTATTATGCTACCGTCGTATATCTAATACACAAGCAAAAAAGTATGGTTCCATGACATGGTTGTAGCGTATTGATCGCCATCGAGAGATCCAATGGAAAATGTTACATAAACTTACCATCACCATGTCATGACACACGCCCTGCAAAATAAAGTTAGACGTCTCTACTTTATCTTTTGCAAATTTTATGTGGCTTTAGGGCTTTCGCAGTAGAACCCCTTCCCACCTACGAACGTAGAGCCATAACATGGATTCAATGGTTTCCGTTTCTCTTCCCTTTTTAGGGCCCTCAGTTGCAAATGTCATATCAACTACTATAGAGAGACAGACACCCCCAAAGCCACTTACTTGTGGACCAGTCTCCTGAATCACCATGTAATGTCGGTTGGGGGCCGCTTCATCAAACAGTACCGCGATATAAACAAGTGCACGAAAATCAATGCACACATATTGCTATGTGTTCTATCCGTACGACATGCCTACCCATAGATTGGCTCTGATACCACTGTAGAGTTCCGCAGAAGAAAACAAAATCTAACTACCCAAACACAATAACTAAGATCTATTCTACGTACACATAAGTATCAAAGAAGGAAATGGTATTCATACCCTTCAAGACCGACGAACGCCTTTCACAGGTAGGCGTGTGTTGATGAAGATGAGCAACTCCAAGCGTCCCAAATATGGCGCCTCCAAAATTCTACACACGTCCGGTGTAGTCGACGTCTCCCGGGATCCGATCCAGCCGAGCAATGGAATAAGAAAGATGGCGGACCGAAAAGTGCACGACGGTAGTGCGAAGGTGGAGAACTCAAGTCCCTCAAGATCCTCTCCAATATTATGGATACAACCTTAAAGAAAATGTGTGAGAGAGAAGAGAGAATGGGATGCCTTACAAGGAAAAGGGAACCCCTCTATTTATAGGAGGAGGGGAGGGTCAACCCCCAAGGGGAAAGGAGTCTGGGACTAATGCTCACACCCGCCGGCCACCATGGGGCACGACCGGCCCTAGACAGGGAGCCCACCAAAGCTAGGCTGGCTAGCCTCTCCTCCCTTGGCACCTTGCCCTCTTGGGCCTCCCCTCGGGTGAAGCCCATTAGGCATGGGCAACCTTTTAAAATAAAATAAAAATATATGTTTTATTATTAACTCAACTAATTAATATAAAACATATACATTTTTATATCTTACACTCGGGAACTCCTTCCAGAACCCTCCGATCAACATCGAGTGCTACATAGAATATTTTTGGTTTCTCTCTCTCATTTCTCCTGCGGTGCCGAATCAATACCTATGTGTCCCCACCCTTAAGTGTGCCACCCTTTGGTTCGGAAATACTCCGGACATGACCGAGACCCATCTCGTATCAATGATCATCAGCGGGATCTAGATGCCCATAATGATCCCTGTGCATTTGACGAATCTCATCGCTTGGACATTTAGCGCCATGTCCCACTCCCTTTGCCATTCGATATCTAGTTCACCCGATATTTGATCTTCAGTATCCCCATACCTAGTTTGATCTTATTACCGATGGACTTGTTTACTCGTTCCCGTGCTGTTGCATTCCATGACCTAGTCATACGCTTGCAAGCTTCGTTAATTCAACGTCACCGAGTTGGCCACGTGTATATATCCATTACTTGGATTGGCAAATCCTGGTCTTGATACATACTCCTCTACTCGTCCCTTTGGGAAACCTGAGTGGTACATTTTTGATCACCCTTTCAATTGATACCATCAAAGCTCCCTCTGGTAACGGTGATTTGTATTATCTCACAGTCAAAGGATTAGGTTGAGAGGATTCTTTGTTATCATTAAGGATGAATGTTTGTAACTAGATCTTATTATGATATTATTTTGGGTGTTTGTCTATCATATCATTCAACCAATGATATGACCTCATTGTCAATTAACATATATGCCCATGATCTCGAAACCCTAGATCATCCGTTTGACCAATGAGCTAGTTTGCTAGAGGTAACTAGAGACACGGTTAGTTTACATACCACACATGTATTAATATTTCATATTAACACAGTTATAGCACGACATGAAACGTATTATAAACATACAAGAGATATATCAAACAAAATACTTTATTATTTATCTCTAGGGAATATCTCCTTCACCAAATAGATGTGTTGCATCTACTGAGTTACAATGAGGAATTGCAGACAACCAATCAAACTGGAACATGAGTTCCCAGTCGTGCAATACAGCCTATCAAACTAAGTGCCGAAGTTGGTTCAGAACATGTTTTCGCGTGGACATGCCTGCCAGAACCTAGCCAAGAGGAAACTCAAATTGGCTGCCGTCTACCAAAACCCCCTAAGTGATAGCAAGAGATGAGAGATCGTGAGACGTACACTGTTGCAATTCTTTTCAATGCGTGCAAGAAGTCCACCCCATGAGTGGATATGGAAGTTGCTTTCACATATCAAATGGTATACATGCTGTTTTTTAGGGATATACATGGTGTTAAGGATATACATGTATATGGATATAAATGGGGCTTTCACATATCAACATATAAAGCTCCAACTTGTAGTGTCTTCCAGGGCGGATCCAAGATTTGACCATAGGAAGGCCACAATGGTAGTAACAATAAAATAGGTATACAACAAAATTAAATCAAATCTTAAATGTATGTAGTTTTGTTATTCGAATGCATGTTCTACAACTAAAAGCTTCACTTTATTTGCTTTACGACTACAAACCATCAAACAAATCTATGATCTCATGCAGTAGCGGACGCAGCAAAGAACCGTGGGGTGGGCACACTTCAATTTTTTTTAACAATAGATCTTGTGCGATAAAAAATTGCCAAGCGAATAACATAAGTAGATACGTGATTCACAACATCGTAGTTCAATGCAAATGTTTCAAATATTCATCATTCCGATACAAATAGTCGAAAATATCAAGAGAGTCTTACATGCCAAAATATAACATAGTAGTCTTACATGACATCAAGATAGCTATTTGGTTTTTTCTCTTCATATTCAATTCTACAATTACCATATAAAATATATAAACAACATGGTAAAAAAGCATAAACACAAATTTGTAGAAAATTTAGTTTAGAGATAAGATCGGACAAATTTAGAGACAGTTTAGACTTTAGAGCATAAAAATTAGGCATCAAACAAATTCTTCCCATGGGGAATTCGCCAATTTGGGATTAAATAAGAGGGGAGGTGGGAGCAGAGAGTAGCAGTTTCCTGATGAAACCGGGCTGCAGCCGAGCAGTGAGCGAATCGAGCGGGTCCAGTAGGAGAGCAACAGGTAGCAACGGCGGCGGTGGTCGGAGGGGCGAGTGGTGGAGGCTAGCCAGGCAGCCGGTCGGGGACGACCCAAACGGCCGAACGGGGAGTCGGGGAGGGGACAAGCTGAGGGCCAGGGTGCCAGGCCACCAGGGGGACGTTGCCCGTCGCCACCGGAGCAAATGGCCACTGGCCCACCACCCTTGTAGTCATTGCTAGTTCCTCTGCTCGGTGCCGAGACGAACGGGACGAGGACGACCGCTTGAGTCCAATCCTCTCGCTCGCTATGCTCAACCCGGTAAGCAAATGACGGGTCAAAAAAATCTCCAAAACTCTGGGTGGGCTGCGGCCCCTCCGGCCTGCCCTTGTGTCCGCTAGTGATCTCATGAATAGTAAAATTTATAGATTTTTTATAAATATGAATAACTATATAAGATTGTATAAGAATACTAAATAAATCAAGGACGAATCTAGTATATGAACATGTGGAGCAAAGAAGAATTCACTATGAAAGAGAGAAACATTTAAATATGTCAAGTCTTCTAGTGTATACTATGAATATCAAACCGTAACATTATATGTTTTGCGATTAAAAAAGCAAGCTACATTCTACTAGTTCGAGTGTAGGTCTATGCCCAGACCTATTAGATAAATCAATAACTCAATAATTAGTTAATCACTTAATAATTCATAAAAAATGCTTGTGTATATAATCTGCAATTGATCTGAGAAAATAATTTCTATTAGATGAGTTAATCAAACTAGCAATTCTGGTTGCCAACATGCAATATATTTGGGATCATACCTTAGGGAGATCAATTCACAATTTGGGCATGACGTGTGGTGGTGGCATGCCGTATTTGATAGTTCCTAGACATACAAGAGCTATGGTTTGTGCCTTCGCTAATCGGTAATCACACACACGATGACGCCTAAATACAAAATCTCGATCCTAGTGATGACGCTAAACCAATGACACCCTGACCCTAGGTAGGCGCCACCACGGCGGAGATGTAGAAGGAAAAATAAGCTGACTATAACATCTAGGGAAACCGAGTAGAGCATAAATTCAGATGCATCACATGGATCAGTTGATCGATCTTTGGTCTTGTTGTTGCTTTAATAAATATGTATTATCCCTTGATGGCTAATTTTTTAGGTTTGGCCCATAAACCTTCAGCAATCAGCCCATTGCACACATTGGTCTAGGCTGGACGGAGTAATACGATTAGGAGTATAGCATCAAAACTAGTGTTAACCCTCGCTACATATCCTTGAGGGGCCTCGAGCCATAGGGGGGCCTGGCCACTCCTCGTCCCTCCATGGATCCACCTCTGTAACTTTCTTCCTTATCAACAAGTCCAAATGCATTCGGCCATTTCAGTAGCTGCACATATCTATTATCATGTGGTAAGCTTTATGAAGCACCACTATAAACTTAATAATTAAAAAATGTTAGAGAATCAAATACACAATTAAGCCGAGTAGTGAACATAAACAGTACACAATCCTATGATAGAAATGTACCAATGAATGGTTATACACATAGAGAAATCCTTCTTTTGATCCACTTAGACATATGAACGTGCCATGAAATCTAGGATTAGGACTTATGCTCTCGTAGCAGTAGGACCCAACTGTGGCATAGCAGCGATGGCGGTGGAAGGATAGAGAGGATCGCATGCAATAGGCAGTGGAAACATGGAGTTCCTGACCATCATGGGGGCCCTAGTGGTGGGGGCCACTAGTGTAACTTGGCATCTAATCCGTGCGTGGAAGAATGATAGCCGTTGGAGTGGAAGCTGCCGGAGATTGGTTGCCCGGATCCCCTCGTAATTCAAATGGGCAGTCCACACGACAAAAGTGGCATAGAAGGATTTGACAAAAGAGGGACGGCGGTTGCAGATAAAGTGGTATATACAGGGCAGAAGGAGCTGTCCTTGTCCATGTCGCAGAGGGCCCCAAGTCAAAAGCAGGCTATGGTAGGTGGGGCCAAGGAGGGGGAAGCTAATGAGAGGCCGCCAGAAGCGGTGGCCATGCCAGGAGCAGGTTTCGAGGGAGATCCTATCAGGGATCGGGTAGGTGACCCCAATCCCGAGCAGAGGCAGACAAGGAGAGAAAGGAGGGTGGTGGAATAAAGATCCGAGGCTGATGGGGACAAGAATCTGGCCCACAAGACTAGTACTACTCTGTTAGGGAAAGAAAAAATAAAGGATACCGGTGTTAGGTGGGCCGATGCAAGGACTTTCTACCAGACAACGGCACCGAGGCCGGGGAGGACATGTCCATGCAGGCTTAGGGCGTTGTGCCATCTTCGGGGGAAGGCAAAGTGGACACAGATAAACTTGGGGAAGAAGGGACGCCTAACTCGCCTTCTCACTCAGAGGCAGCTTCTTCGACTGGACCCAACCAGTCGCAGGAGTACATGCAGATATCGCTCTCAGGATCAGCAAGGGAGGACCAGGACCTAGCAGATGAGATCAGGGCTAGAAGATTTAGGCCTCTAACAGATAGAAACAAGGAGAACCTGGGCATGTACCCATGCCTATCGTTCTTAGGGCCCAACGGTGACATGCTAATTGTGCCACACCATGCCACAAGGAGGAAGGAAATGATGGTATGTCGCAAGAGGAAGTGATCGCTTTCGCCAAGATGAAGAGATTCCGCGCCAACATTCTGAAGACTATCGCGCCGCCGCTCATATTGGAGATAGAGTCAGCTTCCAAGCTGAGACTAGAGGTTGAGCCTTTCACACCCAGGAGAGTGAATAGAAGCCATGCCATGGCTTCGACCATGCTTGGTGACACTGTAGTGAAGAAGGCGACAATGGCCGAGATGTTCCTCTTGAAGGCACTTGGGATCACACATGCAGAGCTGTCAGTCTCAGAGGAGGATCTGGACACATTCAGGAAAATGTTTGACTCGCCTATGAAGGAACAACACCTAAGGGTAGTGGCTTGCATCTTCAACAAGGTGCTGCCATCTAGATTCGTGTTAGGGGAGGCCTGCTAGGTGGCGGTACTTACATAGTGAGGAGCCTCTCAGAGTGGAGTTCCTGTATCATGGATATTAACTTAGAGGGACTGAACCTGAACGTCCGTCGGCTGGATGAGTCAGCTAAGAGAGATGCAGTACGTGAGTTTGTGGCATCCTTGCGGGTCCATGTAGTTTGTCTACAAGAAACCAAACTTGATGTAATTGATGAGTTTACAACTATGCAATGTATCGAGCCATTGTTTCATGGTTTTGCTTATCTCCCGGCTATTGACGCAAGAGGAGGGATTCTTTTAGCCTGGGACACCTCAATGGTTGAGATCTCGAGAGTGAGCCTTGACACCCACGCTATCACAGGGGAGGTTAGATCAATAGATAATAAGAGGTGGTGGTTCATCATGGTTTATGGCCCGCAAAGAGTGGAGGACACGATCAATTTTCTGCACGAGCTCTCGGAGAGACACACACTCTGCCCAGGCCTATGGATGATCATTGGAGATTTCAATGTGATCATGTATGCTTTGGAGAAGAATAATGATAATCTGGATAGGAACATGATGGCGCATTTCAGGAGCTTCGTGCAAGATCAAGAGTTGAAGGACATCTACCGTCACAGAAGGCTTTACACATGGAGTAATGAGCGAGATTACGCTGACTAGAATTGATCGTGCCCTAGTCTCAGTGGACTGGGAGCTAGCGAACCCAAATGCGGTATTGTAGAGCTGGCATCATCCCTCTCGGATCATGCACCGCTGCATCTGGCGCTGAGCGTAGCGTTTAAGCCAAAAATAAGATTCAAATTCGAGTTTGTTTGGCTCAAATTGGAAGGTTCCAAGGAAGCCATGCGAGAAGCGTGGGTGTGCGACCCAAGAATTACTAACCCCTTCCGAAGGCTAGATGCCCTTTACTGGAACATGGTAGAGTATCTGCAGGCTTGTGGCCAAAGGAAAATAGGCAACGTTAAACTGCAATTGGCCATGGCTAACCTGATCATTCAGAGATTGGATGCGGTGTTGGATATTAGACATCTATCAGAGGGAGAGAGATGGCTGCGCAGTGCACAGGAACTTTCGGTGTTGAGGCTATCCTCCCTGAACGCACGATCGCTCGGTGGCACTCGAGAATAGGATGGCTACGGGAGGGACATTCGAACACGAGACTGTTTCATGTAGTGGCAAATGCAGGTGCACGAAAAACTTCATAGAATCTATAACATGTGGAGAGGATATCATAACTGATCAGGACTGCAAGGTGGAAGTGTTCACCGAAGCATACATGCATCTTCTGGGGAACATTCAGAATAGGGAGTATGGGATTGAGCTTTGGGAGCTGAACATTCAGGCACACGATCTGAATAAGGTGGAGAATCTGTTCACAGAGGAAGAATTTTGGAGCATCATAATTGAGTTCCCCCGGATCATGCACCGAGGCCAGATGGTTTCGTAAGAGTGTTCTACCACAAAGCATGGGAGATTGTCAAGAGGGATATCATGGCAGGTTTTCTTAAGCTAGGAGTGGGGGATGGACGTAGATTCACAAGACTAAACATGTCAACACCCGGATTTTTAAATCCAAATGCATGTTATGCCGTACATCGCAATCCCAGGATCGCCATTTTTGCGAGACATAACAAAAGTGGTATCACAGTACATCATCCATTACAAACCATAATAAAGGTCTTACAAATAAAGGATCTTATGATCCAGTCTTAATACAATCAAAGCAGCGGAAAGTAAACGTAGTAGGCTCCATCTTCATGATCAAAGGCAATGCTGATGATGGGAGATGATCCTAGTTGTCATAGAGCTCCTGTTGTCCATCTTCCGGGTAATCCTCCTCATAGTCTATGAAGAGTTCGCAGCATAGAAAACAAAAAAATTCCTACGATGGGAACTATACGCCAAGATCTATATACTAGATACAAGCAACGGGTGGATATACATCCATAGAGAACTTACCCTCGAAGACAACAAAGTATTGTTAACGAGTAGGAACTCGTGGATGATGTAGTCGTATGCTTGCCGATCTCAAGATCGTGTGGAAGTCCTAGCGCCGCAAACCAGCAGCGCATCGGCACTCGCACACACGTGCAGGTACCGAACAACCTTCGCCTCCTCGCTCCAGCGATGCAGCGGAAGCAGCAACTCCTTCCAGACAAAATGCCACCGAGAATATGTATCTCGCTAATCCGAGACCATGGGGGAATAATTATAGAGGGGGAGAGAGATCCTTCACGAGGAGGTATGAGGAAGAAGGGTGAGAGGGGTGGCCTTTTATAGGAGGAGGGGGGTACCCCTCCCCATGGCCGGCGCCCCATGGGGGTGACCCCTCACCTCCCCCATTCATGTGGTGGTAACTCCCTCCACATTAAAATGTCCATTCACATTCTCTTTTAAAGTCTCCACTTTAAATGCATTAAATTTCTCCAAATTTAATGCTCTCTCATTTAATAAAACTATTTTATTAAATTTATTCAGAATTTTGTTAATTAGTTTAATTAACAAACATTCACATAAAACCCCCTGCAACATTTCAATATTACATGCATAACCAATTTCTGCAATTTCACCCGAAACAGTTTCGGTGTCTATTGAAATAATTCCAGCGCTTTGCAATTCATTTGTCGGAAACACATTTGCTCCAAATGGTGTTGGTGTCCCTTAAGTGTGTCACCCTACGGTTCGTGAATAATGCAGACATGATCGAGACCCCTCTCAGATCAATAATCAGAAGCGGGACCTGGAGATCCATACTGACTCCTATACATTCTATGATGACTTCTGTGATCGTAAGAACCTTTAACATTAGTAACTAAATCCCTTTGTCTCGCGATATATTACATGTCCGAGATTCGATCATCGGTATCTCCATACCTAGTTTGATCTCGTTACCGACATGTACTCTTTTCTTGTTCCCGTGATATAACATTCTAGTGATCTTATCACTTGCTTGCAAGCTAACCAATGTGATATCACCGAGAGGGCCTAGAGTATATCTATCCATCATCGGGATGGACAAATCCCACTCTTGATCCATGAGCCTCTACATAACACTTTCGTAGCACTGAACCCACCTTTATAATCACCCTTTCACGGTGTGACATTTGATGTTATCAAGATACTCTTCCAGTGTTAGTGATTAACATGATCTCATGGTCTAAGGACTAGGATTACTTTGTTAGATGTTATAGCAATATAAACATAATGACTTTGATCGTAATGCTATACTTTGGATGAATGTTCATCACATCATTCCACTAATGTGTTGACCTCGTTATTAACAATATCCAATGTCCATGATCAGGAAACCTTGATCATCTTGTTAATCAACGAGCTAGTTTATAAGAGAGACATAACTAGGAACTTTCCTTTTTGTTTATTAAACACACATGTATTAACGTTTCCAAATTAATATAATTATAGCATGTAAAATAAACATATATCATATACTTGGAATATGTATAATAATACCTTTATTATTGCCTCTCATATAAACATATAATTATAGCATGTAAAATAAACATATAAACATATATCATACACTTGCACTAGAGACAATAATCAAGTTACATGGTGATAAATCTAACACCCATGGAGTTCTGGTGTTGATCATGTTTTGCTCTAGGGAGAGTTTTAGTCAACGGATCTGCTACATTGAGATCCGTATGTACTTTACAAATCTTTATATCTCCATCCTTGACATGCTCACGGATGGAGTGAAACCGGCGCTTAATATGTTTGAAATTCTTGTGAGACCTTGGTTCCTTTGCGTTGGCTATGGCTCCATTGTTGTCACAATAGATCACCATTGGATCCAACGCACTAGGAACCACACCCAGTTCGATAATGAACTCCTTCATCCAAACTGCTTCCTGTGCTGCTTCTGAAGCAGCAATATATTCCGCCTCCGATGTTGACCTTGTTACCACGGGTTGTTTGGAGCTCCTCCAACTAACTGCTGCTCCGTTCATGAGAAATACGTATCCGGATTGAGACTTAGAGTCATCCGGATCAGTGTCAAAGGTAGCATCGACATAACAATTAGCGACCAGCTCTTCTTCACCTCCATATACAAGAAATATTTCCTGAGTTCTTCTCAAGTACTTAAGGATATTCTTGACCGCTATCTAGTGTTCCAAACCTGGATCAGATTGGTATCTACTAGTCAAACTAATAGCATGTGCCACATCCGGTCTTGTACATAGCATGTCGTACATTATAGAGCCTATGGCTGAAGCATAGGGGATCTTATCCATTATCTCTCTTCCGCCATAGCCGGACTTTGAGTCTTACTCAATGTCTTGCCTTGCAACATAGGTAAGAACCCCTTCTTACTTTCGTCCATTTTAAACTTCTTTAAAATCTTATCAAGGTATGTACTCTGCGATAGCCCTATTAGGCGTCTTGATCTATCTCTGTAGATCTTTATGCCTAATATATATGACGCTTCACCAAGGTCTTTCATAGAAAATTTGCTGTTTAGATAACTTTTAACATTGTTTAAAAGATCTATATCATTTCCAATCAATAATATGTCATCCACATATAATATCAAAAATTTCACATTGCTCCCACTCACTTTCTTGTAAATACAAGCCTCTCCATAAGTTTGAACAAATCCAAACTCTTTGATTACCTCATCAAAGCGGAGATTCCAACTCCGTGATGCTTGCTTCAGTCCATAGATGGATCACTGAAGCTTGCACACCTTGTTAGCATCCTTATGATCGACAAAACCCTTTGGTTGTATCATATACATCGCTTCTTCAATGTTACCATTGAGGAACGTAGTTTTAACATCCATCTGCCATATTTCATAAACGAAATATGCATCAATTGCTAACATAATCCTAACTGATTTTAGCATCGCTACGGGAGAGAATGTCTCATCGTAGTCAACTCCTTGAATTTGTCGAAACCCTTTTGCGACAAGTCGAGCTTTATAGATGGTTACATTACCATGAGCATCAGTTTTTCTTTTGAAATTCCATTTATTCTCAACGGCCTTTCGGTCATGAGGTAAGTCCACCAAGGTCCAAACCTGGTTTTCGTACATGGATTCCATCTCAGATTTCATGGCTTCTAGCCATTTGTTGGAATTCGGGCTCATCATTGCTTCTTCATACGGCGCAGGGTCATCCATTTCATCAACCATGAAATTCACAACAGGATTCCCATACAGCTCAGGAGCTGCACGTGTCATGCTTGACCTACGAGGTTTGGTAGTGTCCTCTTTCGGAGTTTCATGATCATTATCATTAGTTCCTTCTTCATTTGGTGAAGTCAACTCTAGAACAACTTCTAGTGCTGCGCCACTCGCCATTCCATGAAGAGAAGGTTCAATAACCTCTTCGAGTTCTACCTTTCGACTACTCACACCTTTCGCAAGAAACTCTTTCTCTAGAAAGGATCCATTCTTGGCAACAAAAACCTTGCCCTCGGATCTATGATAGAAGGAATACCCAATTGTTTCTTTAGGTTATCCTATGAAGATGCATTTTTCCGCTTTGGGTTCGAGTTTATCAGGCTGAAGTTTCTTCACATAAACATTGCATCCCCAAATTTTAAGAAATGACAGCTTAGGTTTGTTTCCAAACCATAATTCATACGGTGTCATTTCAACGGATTTAGACGGTGCCCGATTTAAAGTGAATGCAATAGTTTCCAGTGCATAACCCCAAAATGACAGTGGCAAGTCAGTCAGAGACATCATAGATCGAACCATATCCAATAGAGTACGATTACGACGTTCCGACACATCATTACGTTGTGGTGTTCCGGCAGGCGTGAGTTGTGAAACTATTCCACACTCTTTCATGTGTGTGCTAAACTCGTAACTTAGATACTCACCTCCACGGTCGGACCGTAGAAATTTGATCTTTCTATTACGATGATTTTCCACTTCATTCTGAAATTCTTTGAACTTTTCAAAGGTTTCAGATTTGTGTTTTATCAAATAGATATACCCATATCTACTCAAATCATCCGTGAAAGCAACAAAATAACGATATCCACCTCGCGCCGACACACTCATTGGACCGCATACATTAGTATGCATGATTCCAATAAATCTGTCGCTCGTTCCATTAAACTGGAAAACGACGTTCTAGTCATCTTGCCCATAAGGCATGGCTCACATGTATCAAATGATTCGAAATCAAGTGATTCCAAAAGTCCATCGGAATGGAGTTTCTTCATGCGTTTAACGCCAATATGACCTAGACGGCAGTGCCACATATATGCAGATATATCATCATTAAGTTTAATTCTTTTAGCATCAACATTATGGATGTGCGTATGAGTACTATCGAGATTCAACAGAAATAAACCATTCATCACGGGTGCATCACCATAAAAGATATTATCCATATAAATCGAACAACCATTGTTTTCTGATTTAAACGAATAACCGCTTTGCAATGAACACGATCCGGATACAATGTTCATGCTCTGCGCAGGCACCAAATAACAATTATTTAAGTTTATCACTAATCCCGATGGCATAAGGAGAGGCAGCGTTCCGACGGCGATCACATCAACTCTTGATCCATTGCCGACACGCATCGTGACCTCATCCCTTGCTAGCTGTCGCTTGTTCCGCAGCCCCTATATCGAGTTACATATATTAGCAACCGATCCAGTATCAAATACCCTGTTGCTACTGTGAGTACTAGTCAAGTACACATCAATAACATGTATATCATATATACCTTTGTTTGCCTTGCCGGCTTTCTTGTCCGCCAAAAACTTGGGGCAGTTGCGCTTCCAATGGCCAGTCCCCTTACAATAGTAGCACTCGGTATCAGACTTAGGGCCAGTCCAGGATTTCTTTTCAAGCGCAGCAACAGATTTTCCGCCCTTCTTTCCCTTCTATTTACCCTTCTTGTCTTTCTTGAAACCGGTGGTTCTATTGACCATCAACACTTGATGTTCTTTCCTAATCCCCACTTCTGCAGTCTTAAGCATTGACAGAAGCTTGGAGAGAGTCTTCTTCATGCCCTGCATGTTATAGTTCATCATGAAGCTCTTGTAGCTAGGTGACAGAGATTGGAGAACATGATGTATGCCTAAGTCAATGGGAATCGTTATTCCCAAGGACACAAGCTTATCGGCGTACCCAGACATTTTGAGTACGTGCTCACTTACGGAGTTGTTCTCTTCCATCATGCAGCTAAAGAACTTTTCTGAAGCATTATAACTCTCTACGGTAGCATGGGTATCGAAAACCATTTTCAATTCACCCATGGTATCAAAGGCATTGCCATTTTTGAAACGCTTTCGAAGTTCTAGCTCTAGCCCATACAGTATGTCGCAATGAACTAAGTTGTGGTCCTCCTGACGAGTTATATAGACATTCTTTTCCTCGTCAGGGGCATCAGGAGCTGGTGGGGGGCCTAGCGGCGCTTCTAGCACATATTGCTTTTGTGCAGCAGAGAGGAGAATCCTCAAATTCATAGCCCAGTTGGTGAAGTTGCTACCATTCGCAACAAGTTTCTCTTTCTCCATGAACACATTGAAATTAAAAGCAGGTGGTGCCATCTACAACAGAATTTGTAAAGTTTATTTAGACTAAGTTTATGATAGATTGAGTTCAACTAAACCCACTCAAAAACAACATCCCTCGTGTCTTTTTGGTGATTACGTGAACCAAATTCACTACACCAAGTCCGATCATCACGTGAGTCAGTGTAGCTTCAAAGGCGAGCATCTATATGGGCATCATATCAACTATATGACTCATGCTTAACCTTTTGGTCCGTGTTCCGAGGCCATGTCTGTACATGCTAGGCTCGCCAAGTAAGATCCTTAATACTCGCATGTGTAAAATTGTCTTACACCCGTTGTTTGAAAGCGTAGAGTCTAGTACACACAATCATCACGTGATGTCTCGAAACACGAGCCATAGAACGGTGCATACTTAAGGAAGAACACATTTTTATCTTGATATTTAAATGAGAGATCATCTTATAATGCTACTAAAACGCCAAACAAGCAATATAAGATGCAAACATCATATGTGTAAAGTGAAATGATATGGTTCTTGCATTTGATCACTATCATATGCATCGTGGTATGATCTTTATCATTCCTTTGTGTGTAAGGCCAAAGGTCTATGGAACTTACATGTTGGGTGTGTTGTAAGAGTATCAACTATACATCAACTTACAACATTACCATATCATGACACAAGCCCAGCAACAATCTAAACTAGACGCCTCTAATTTATCAATTGCAAGTTTTACGTGGCTTAGGGCTTTCGAATATAGAACCGTTCTTACCTACGAACATGGAACTACAATGATGATAACCAAATTATTAGCAACTCGTTGCAAATCAGATATTGACTATAGTAGGAGAGACAGACACCCGCCTGCCACTTATGCAAAACTAGTTGCATGTCAGTCGTGGAACCGGTCTCATGTGCGATGACATGTAACGTTGGTCCGGACCACTTTATCCAACTGTGCCACCAATATCCAAAGTACACATAAGAAGCAATAACATGATCATCACTGCCCACATACTCTTATGTGTTCTACCCGTGCAAAGCACCTACGCATAGATCAGGCTCTGATACCACTGAAGGGTTCGCAGCATAGAAAACAAAAAATTTCCTACGATAGAAACTATACGCCAAGATCTATCTACTAGATACAAGCAACAGGTGGATATACATCCATAGAGAACTTACCCTCAAAGACAACAAAGTTTTGTTAACGAGTAGGAACTCGTGGATGATGTAGTCGTACGCTTGCCGATCTCAAGAACGTGTGGAAGTCCTAGCGCCGCAAACCAGCAGCGCATCCGCACTCGCACACACGTTCAGGCCACCGAACAACCTCCGCCTCCTTGCTCCAGCGATGCAGCAGAAGCAACAACTCCTTCCAGACGAAATGCCACCGGCAACATGTATCTCGCTAATCCGAGACCATGGGGAATAATTCTAGAGGGGGAGAGAGATCCTTCACGAGGAGGTGTGAGGAAGAAGGGTGAGAGGAGTGGCCTTTTATAGGAGGAGGGGGGTACCCATGCCCATGGCCGGCGCCCCATGGGGGGTGACCCCTCACCTCCCCCATTGTAACACCCTCGAATCGGCCCTATGCAAGTTTTAGCCCTTTCCGCCAAACCCGCATAGAAACGATTCAAGGACGCCCACCAGGCACTTTCGTGCGGGTGGAAAACGAAGCAATACCATTACACAACAGTCCTCAATGGGACCCACCAAACAGATATATATATACAACAGTGACTCAACGAGTCAAGAATACAGATATACAATACAAAGATCCAAATCACCTTGAAAACGATAGAGCGTCCGACTACGGACAAGATGCAAATGGGGCTAAGAGCCCTGGAGAATAACCAATGGCGTCCATAACCCTGCCCAGGCCAAGCCGGAAGGGTAACCCTGCTAACGACATGGATCTCAAACCTGCTAAAACAAAAGGGGTGCCGACAAAGGGCAAAGGAAAAAAGAGGAGCGTCAGTACTGAGGCCAGTACACGGCGAGGCTAGAATTCGGCGGCTCTCGCCTACATAGGTATGGTGGGCTGAAGCGGCAGCGCAGCGGCACTAAACAACCTATAGAGACTCGATACAACTGGCGGTTATCAGAGAGGGATAAGAAAGATCTATTCGGATCCAACCTGAGACTACACCAAACATACCCATCCTGGTATTTCCCCCTCGAGACCAAACGAGGAAGTCAGACCGAGGAACTCACACGTTTGGCAAATTTTACTCATTCCGTTATAGTTGCAGCAATTACTAATCAGATATAGATAGCATGAGTCATCCTGAAGCATAAGTAGTGGGCAGTTTTAATCATCCATTCCGTGGTAGTTGGAACATTTACTAGTCAGATATAATTGTCCTGAGGAATCCCAAAACCCAACAGTTGTTGCCACTTTTATCACATTCCATTGGAGTTGCAATACTTACTAGGCAGGTATAGTATGACACGGATCACCACAGATCCACCAGTTGTTGGCATTTTTAATATCCATTCCGTTATAGTGAGGCCGATTATTAGTCACATATTAAGTCAAATTTATAGCACTACTTTAGTTATGCTTGTCTATGATCGAGATACTGTGCTCCAAGTCGTCCATAACCGCGGACACGGCTTTCAGAAAGTTTTACCCTGCAGGGGTGCACAAATAGCAACACACACTCGATCAACCTCAGAAAAACCAACTCAAAACTCAACGAGGCTTTCACGACAAAGCAATCACAGGATTCAGAAATATTTCAGGGGGCCACCCCACTAAGTTACCCGCAACGAAGTTGGCCGTCTCCGGAACGGACCCAGGGTTTGTGTGGACGGCTGTAAACGACTGGGAACCCGAAAGTGTGAATGGGCTTGTCGATACAGCGAAAACATGTCATGATCCTAAACAGTACAGGTGCTCCACGCACAATCGTAAATAAAGCAGTAAAGCATGGCATAAGTACAGGATAGTAATAAAATCCCAAATTAGTTTGTGGCCCCAAGAAATAGAAATGAATCAAGCTCTAGCTCAGGGGGGTCCATAAGGCCTCCCGGATGTGGATAGTGCGAAAAATCAAGGAACAAGTATCAAGTACTCGGGGTCCTACGGGACACAAGTGAGCGTGGAAGAACCAAATAACATATATTACCCACCGATGCCTCTGCATTAGTTATATCTAGCATTTTAATAGTTGTATTTAAAGTCATGATCATCTCCACCATAAACATCTGCCAACATTAACATCTGCCAGCATTCCAACAACTACGGTACTTGACAACACGAGATCGCACCTGTGCAAGCAACTACGACTCACAAGGCCAGCTATCTACCAAACACAGGTAATAGGAGGTGGCCATGGCAATATAGAGGCTGCACGGGATATAACTGGCACACGGAAACTAAAGCATCGAGACACGGATAACAATAGATCAACAGGAGGAAATAAAGACTATAAATGCAAAATAGGTAGAAGGGGAAGAGGTGCTCGCTTGGGAAACACTGCCAAAGGATCATATCCGGAGAACTTGTCGATACTCGCATCAACTCATCGGCCTAATCCGCGAAGAAGCAAACACTAGAAGAAACACCGGATGCAATATTTAATGCTACGGCAAAAGATCCGACATGATTATGATATGATGCAGATGCGGTGCAATTAGGCAGTATTAAGCGGAACCGAGGTCCCGACAATTAATTAATAGGTTCATGTTGTTTAACTACCCCACATTTTAAATGTTGAATTAACAAGGCGAATCATGGCATCGGTTCGGTACACAAATTTAAATGGAGGCGGTATAAGACAAAGATATTCCGCATAAACACTCCATATTTAATTATGAGGTGAATCGGCATAATGTCCCCAACCCACATGATATGCATGCGAGATGAACAATTAATATGCAACAAGTTTTATATATAGCATTTATAAAATAGGGGCTCGGGAAAAGGTCCACACATCTGGGTTCGGAAGATCTTGGGTCCGGGGGTTTTGGGGTTCGGTCCCAGGGTTCGACGGGGATGGCGGGATCGGTCTTCGGAGGTCGTCGCAGGTCTTGGTGTGGTGTCGGCGGCTCATCGCACTCGCTCTGGTCGGTGTCGATCTTGTCGTCACGAAGATCTTGTCGGGTCCGCGCCATCGAGTCGTTCTTGGCGTTCGGGAAGAAGAACTAGGCGTCCCGTGGCGATCTTGGCGGTCTTCGGATCCGGGCCTCGCACCCGGGAAGGAGTACTTGTCACATCTGGTGGATCGGTCCTCGGGGTCGAAGAGCTTGACGCGCCCAGGTTTGGTCTTCGGAAGGATCGGTCTTCGAACTCCGGGATCGGTCTTCGGATCTCGACATGGGCCGGTCTTGGTGACGATCTTGTCCGATGGGGATCTTGGCGTTCCTCAACAGAGAGCTTGATGGTCCACGAGGAAGAACTCGGGGTTCGACGTCTTCATGGGGTAGTACTTGGTTCGGTGATGCCGCGAGCGTACATCTCTTTGGAAGATCTTGTTAACAAGCTCCGACGGGGCTGGTGGTAGAACATGCGGTGGCTGAGTGTGACATCAGCTTCTGAGCATGAACAACCAACAGGGAACCCGCATCTGCACATACGGACACCACTGGAGCATGTGGACAACTGTCGGAATTACCACATGGGATAACCATGTGGTCTTGGTCACAGGGGACGACGAGCGACGGCGGGTGTGGGACAGATCCGGCCGGCTCGAGGAGGTCGCTGGCCGCTGTGGCAGGAGGCGGCCTGGTGCGACGAGGACGCGGCGTGGCAGACAAGGAAAGGAGAGGCTCGGTCGCGGGGCCCGTGTGGGCGGCCATAGAAGAGGCGAGCCAGGGCGACGCTGGCGATGCGGGGCAGAGACGGCCGACGGCTCGCAGGGCACAGTGAGGCAGGAGCCTGAGGCGACGTCAGCCGGCAGGAAAGAGGCGGCGCCCGCGAGGCGCTCGGGGCTCCACGTGAGGCTCGGGGCGGGGTACGCACGGGGGCGTCCGAAGATGCAGGGGCACGGCGGTGCTCGCGCAGAGGGAGGAGGGTGGCACGACGGCTTCGAGGTTGAGGTCTAGGCGGCGGGGCTACTATGGTTGCTGGCGGCCATGCGAGAGGCGGCAGCGGCGCTCATGCAGAGCTCGCAGGGGCGGCGAGGACGCGGGCGGGATGGAGGCGATGGAGTCGGGGGATGGTGAAGAGCGGGGGTCGGGCGAGCCAGGCATCTGGTGCGAGGGCAAGCTCGGAGGGCGGCCGGTGGCTGGAGAGGGACGAGCGAGGAGCGAACCCGAGGGGATTGGGGCGGGGCAGGAGGTTGCGGGCGACACGGGCAAGGGGACGGCCTCGCGGGCTCGAGGCGACACGGGGCGACGAGGAAGCACGGCCGGAGATGCAGAGGAGGGCGCCGGCGAGGATAGGAGAGACCGCGGCGGTGGGGACGAGCCGAGCGGCGCTACAGGGGTCGAGGAAGATCAGGGCGGCGTCGGAGCGGCCAAATCAGAGCGCGGTAGCCTCAGCGGCAGGCACGGTGGCGGTTGACGGCGAGGACGATGAGGGCGCGCACGGCGGCGGTGACGTCCCTGGTGGCGGGGCAGCGCGGGACTTGGGGTGGGGCGGAGGAAGGCCGGCGGCGGTGCCGCGCGGGGCAGAGAGGAACGAGGGAAGGAATTCGCGAGCGGAGGTCGTGTGGAAGGACACGGGGTAGGTGGGAAGCGTGTCCACCGCGTGGGGTGGGGCCAGGTGGTGGGGCCGGGGAAGACTGGCGGTAGGTGGGGTTTTGGAGGCTGGTGGGCAAGAGAAGTGGCGGGATGCGCGCCCAGGTGGGTGGGAGCGAGCGAGAGTGGGCAGGGGAGTTTGGGCAGGTGGGGTTGGTGGGACCAGGTGGAAGGAAGAGGGAGTGGTGGCTGGCGCGGGGTGAGAGAGAGAGAGAGGCTGCTGGGTGGGGGGAGGTTTAGGGTAGGGGGATTGGGTACGGTTTGGGGTTAGACAGATTAGGGTTTTTATTTGGAGGTGGCCGGCTAGGCTTTCGGGCCTGGCTGGCTGCCTCCTATAAAATAATATAAATTTTGTTTATTTAAAACGGGGCTTTTGTAAACCGTTTTTAGACAAAACGAAATATTCTGGAGACCCGGGTTTTAATTTGAAATCAAGACGGGCGTTTAGAAAACACAAACAGGCTTTTTGAAAATAGTTTTATGCAAACAAATGCAAGATGACATGACGATGCTCAAATGCAAGGTGGCATGATGACATGAGCATGCGGTCATGATGATGCAATGCACAAAAAACACCGCGATTTTCTAGTAGTGGTTTTGCAGGATGCCACACCCATTCATGTGGTGGTCACTCCCTCCACATTAAAATGCCCCTTCACATTCTCTTTTAAAGTCTCCACTTTAAATGCATTAAATTTCTCCAAATTTAATGCTCTCTCATTTAACAAAACTCTTTTATTAAATTTATTCAGAATTTTGTTAATTACTTTAATTAACAGGCATTCACATAAAACCCCTTGCAACATTTCAATATTACATGCATAACCAATTTCTGCAATTTCACCCGAAACAGTTTCGATGTCTATTGAAATAATTCCAACGCTTTGCAATTCATTTGCCTAAAACACATTTGCTCCAAATGGTGTTGGTGTCCCTTAAGTGTGTCACCCTACGGTTCGTGAATAATGCAGACATGATCGAGACCCCTCTCAGATCAATAATCAGAAGCGGGACCTGGAGATCCATACTGACTAGTACACATTCTACGATGACTTCTGTGATCGTGATAACCTTTAACATTAGTAACTAAATCCCTTTGTATCACGATATATTACATGTCCGAGATTCGATCATCGGTATCTCCATACCTAGTTTGATCTCGTTACCGACATGTACTCTTTTCTCTTTCTCGTGATATAACATTCTAGTGATCTTATCACTTGCTTGCAAGTTAACCAATGTGATATCACCGAGAGGGCCCAGAGTATATCTATCCGTCATCGGGATGGACAAATCCCACTCTTGATCCATGAGCCTCTACATAACACTTTCGTAGCACTGAACCCACCTTTATAATCACCCTTTCACAGTGTGACATTTGATGTTATCAAGATACTCTTCCAGTGTTAGTGATTAACATGATCTCATGGTCTAAGGACTAGGATTACTTTGTTAGATGTTATAGCAATATAAACACAATGACTTTGATCGTAATGTTATACTTCGGATGAATGTTCATCACATCATTCCACTAATGTTGTGTCCTCGTTATTAACAACAACCAATGTCCATGATCAGGAAACCTTGATAATCTTGTTAATCAATGAGCTAGTTTATAAGAGAGGCATAACTAGGAACTTTCCTTTTTGTTTATTAAACACACATGTATTAATGTTTCCAAATTAATATAATTATAGCATGTAAAATAAACATCTATCATATACTTGGAATATGTATAATAACAACTTTATTATTGCCTCTTAGGGCATATTCCCTTCAATCTGGCCATGGGAATAGCCAGGGACAAAGCCATGAGTACTCTTTAAGTACTCGCAAACTATCACTAGTATAGGTAAAAGTAAAGCGAATAGGAATCATAAACTCTAGGTTTGTTTGCAAAAAGCCAGGTTTATTTCATAAAGCTTCAAGGGTAAATACCTAGTTTAGTTCTCTACATCACTTAAGTGGGAACTCAGACCACATGTCCACAACTCTGTTGTGGTCAAGTCAAAGTCATCTTTCAAGTCACAAGTCATTTTGAAAACATCTAACAACGGAATAGTATGGCCACTCCAATTGTCCAAAACCGCGGACACGGCTATTCGAATAGTTTGACACTCTGCAGAGGTGGTACACTTTCACCACAAAATTCGATACATCCGTCAGGGATAATCTTGAATCATCATACTTAGTGTGCGGATAATCAATCTTAACCTTTAAATTACACACCCTAGTATAGGCACCTCCCCTATGAGTTTGGCCTCCTAGCCATAGCCATCTACATCCTGGGCACTCCATAGGTGGACATTCATCACGAGGTAGCCTCAACTCAACCTCTTCCGCAAGGGAACCCATACTAAGACATATAAACTTCCAGTCAAGCCCTACCCAACTCAGGTATTATGGTTGTACGGTAAAATATGAATGGTATCGCATCCGAACCCAACCATCAGTTTTTATGAAGGTTAAGGCTCATGCCTCAACAGTTTCATCATCAAACCATTGTGTTTCACAACACATGTCAAAACATTTCAATAGAATGAATCTTCATTCCAATGTTTTCATAATCATTTTTACCAAGTATTCCCATCTAAAGTGATCCAGTTTGATGCTTAGCATTAGCCATTAGTATTGAGGGTATCACTATTGGGGGGCTAAAGTATAAGTATCCAAGACTAATCATATGATCTTGATAGGATCCAATCTAGTTTCCACTAATCATAATTCATTAACTAGGTAAGAACAGTAGTAAAGGGGAAAGTAAAGCTTGGAGTAAAAAACTGGGAATTGGTAAAGTTGCATAACCAGGTATGCCTAATGCATCTGGTAGAAGGGGTTTGCACAAGTAGTGTGCATAGTTCTAGCTTGCACTGATAGCTTGTATTAGTGATGGCTTGCCTTGAGCAGTGTAGTTGTTGCAGTCGTTGAAGTTCTCCTCTTCCTCCTCGAAGTACTCCTCTTCGTTGTAGTCCGGGTCGGTACTAGCGTCTATAAATACATTGAATGTACACAATCACCAAACAACACTTTACTACTTCTGTTTAGCACACAAAGTCTCATACTAGATGATCTAGTATCATCTCAATCATCATATGGAATATTAACACTTTCTTAATCTTCTTATTTAAAAAAAGTAATTTCTACTCATTTTAAAGCCTTAAGATTTAATATTCCCAATTAAAATAGTGGATCATGTTGACACATGTCATCACCATCTATTCCAATACTTGGGAATGTGATTAAAAATGGTGATCATATATTACAAGATTTAATATTACTATTTAATAATATTAAAGTGACTAGAAATGCCTATATATCACTCTTTTAATACTAAGCCATGTTTCATATTTGTAAAACCAAATCTTTTTACATATTCATGTAGAGCATGGCAAATGTGATTTTTGAGAGGTGGAATCATCTAAAAAATGTTTATAGTTTATTTTAGAAAAAAGTTTGAAGTGTCAAAAGTCTTTGTCTTGTTATTTTTGGTATAGATGATCTATAATTCTAAATGGTTTGAATCCAACGGGAGTGATTACATAATTTCCATACCTTTCCAAAAAAATGGAATCATGCATTTTGGTTGAGTGAATCTCTTTGAATTGAATGTTGAATCAACTGACAGAATCTCGTTTTAACTAAAATGGAAAAGAACAATTTGAATCACTAGGCTCTACGCGGGAAAAGACATGGGCCGAGCCAACTGCACTATGCGGGCGTAGCGGGCTACTGACAGAACGCTCCCACGTGTTAGTGACTCATCTAAACTGAAACGGTATCTTTCAATCTCATCCCTACAATTAGACTAGGATCTACGGCTGTGGTTCGTCGTCTCCGTCAAACTGCTCCGGCGAGAAACTAACCCTAACGCGGCGGTGGGGGTCGTTGGGGACATACCGAGGCTCTAGCTAGGGTCGGCGATGGGGGCGAATGAGGTTGTCGACGACAGCGGTTCGATTGGCGGTCACGGCAGCTCTTGGGGTGGTCGCAATCAACAGCTTCCTTCCTCGACTACAGCGGCGGACTCCGGCCAGATTCTTGTCGTGGTGCTCGCCTTGCTCCGGGGAAAGGTCGGTGAGGTTCCTGGGTGAGTGGGGAGTGGAGTGGTGTGGAGATTGAGGGCAGGGGTGGCCTCTATTTATACCCCAAGGGCAGAGGCAGGGCGGCATGGTCTGGCTTCTCCGGCGACGTTGCTACATGCCTCGTCGACCATGGCGGAGGGCATGGGTCAGTGCGGCAGACTATGGCGATCGTCACGCGAGTGACAGCACGAGAAGGGGCGATCTCCATCGGTCAGGCCGACGTCGCCCTGTTCGGGTACACGGGCGTTTATCACTTGGTACAGTGGTCACGGGGCGCACAGTGGAGAACGGTCATGTCTGGGGGGTCATTGGTGCTACGGCGATCGCGGGTACGAGCGGAGAGAGCGAGGCGCGGTGTGTGCGTGTGAGGCAGCTGCGGCGCTCCGTCGTGCTCTTGGCATGGCAAGGGATTAAATGGGCGCGGCTGTTCTGGCTCCTTCTCGCCTCGCCGTTGGTCAAGGGGTGGACATGGGGTGGTAGTGAGGTCATGGCTACTTGTTGGACATCATGGTAGTGGGCGGCGCGGCATGCAACGAGTGGTTCGTGCTCGACCGGCATGGCCGACTCGGTACGGGCGTGCCACTGGTGCAACGATGGGAATGAGGCTCTCCACTGCACGGCTAAGGACTGGAAATGATCATGGGCTAGATATGGAGTTGATTGTAGTACATTTTGTGAGCAATTGATAGATCAAAACAGTGTATAGTGGTTGCGATTGTACTGTGTCTGCCAGGTGCTCGACCAAATGGCCACATGAAAATTACTTTCAAATTTTTGAATGATTTTTGGTGAGTGATCTTGTTACTTGTTTAGTAGTCTATGGTTGCTGGGATTTGTCAAGGGGAATTGATTTGGGTGGTTTTTGAAAAGTGATGATCTTAGTACCTACCTAGGTTCAATTTTTCAATGTCTCTCAAAGGGGTTTAAAAATAGTTTCTGTCCTTCTGTAAAGTTTGCTTGGATTGACTTTTACTTGGTCTAGCAAGGGGTGAAAAGATTGGGAATTGTTTCTGTTAGAAATCCTTTACTAGAAACACTCAAAGTGGTCTAGTGGGTAAGTTTGGCCAAAATGACCATTTGGTCATATGACTTATATTTGATTTTCTTTTTATTTGATTCTGCTTGGAAATGATCTAGATGATGTTGTAAACCTTTTTAAACTAATCCCTACCATTTGTAGCAATCAAACATGGCAATTGCAAGCATTCATATGTTAATGGAATTCACACATGCACTCATATCAAATTTAAAAATAAAAGTTTTTGTTAACCCTAAACTTGGGTGATTAGAGCTTGATAAGCTTGATTAATATTTTTGGGATGTTACAAACCTTCCCTCCTTAAACAGAATCTCGTCCCGAAATTCAGGAAAAACTAGGAACTAAAGAGATCTAGAAACTCAGTCCTAATATAGTCTTCTCGTTCCCAAGTGGCTTCTTCTTCAGTATGGTTACTCCATTGGATCTTGAGAAACTTGATACTTCTGGTCTGGGTGGTTCTAAAGGCTTCTTCCGAAATACGGATGGGTACTTCACGATAAGTTAGATCCTTGTCAATATCTATGGCTCTGTGATCGATGTTCTTGAAAACTTCGGTCTTCTCCAGAACTTCTAAGCATTTGCGAAGTAACGAGATATGGAACACATTATGCACGGCTGACATGTCCTCGGGCAGTTCCAGTTGATGGGATACTTCTCCTCGGCTATTCAAAATCTTGAAGGGTCCAATATATCTGGGGGATAGCTTTCCTTTCAGACGAAAACGATGCATTCCCTTCAAGGGTCATACTTTGAGATACAAAAAATCTCCAACATTGAAGGTCAGGTCTCGACGTCTTTTATCTGCATAACTCTTCTGACTAGATTGAGCGGTCTTGAGGTGCTCACGGACTTTGTGAACCTTCTCTTCAGCTTCTCGTAGAATGTCGGGTCCAAAGATCTGACTCTCTCCTACTCGCGACCAATTCAACAGGGTACACCACTTCCTTCCATATAAGAACTCAAATGGGGCCATTTGCAAACTGACTTGATAACTATCATTGTATGAGAATTCTGCGAAAGGCAGACAATCTTCCCATTTAGATCCAAATTCTAACACACAAGCTCTCAACATATCTTCTAAGATCTGGTTGACTCTTTCAGTTTGTCCGTCGGTTTGTGGGTGATAATTTGTGCTGAAATTTAGTTTGGTTCCTAATCCTTCTTGGACTTTCTGCCAAAATCTTGAGGTAAACTGGGTTCCTCGATCCGACACATGGTCTTGGGGGTTCCATGCAAACTGAATATCCTAGTGATATACAACTCCGCTAGCTTCGAACTTTCGTAGGTTGTCTTGACGGGTATGAAATGGGCTACCTTAGACAATATATCTACTACGACCCAAATAGAGTCATTTCCCCTACTAGATGTAGGCAAACCAGTGATAAAGTCCATTCCGACAGAATCCCATTTCCATTGCGGAATCTGCAATGGTTGCAAAAGTCCTGCAGGTCTCTGATGTTCCGCTTTGACTCTCTGACAGATATCACACTTGGCTATGTAGCTTCCGACTTCTCTCTTCATTCTGTGCCACCAGAATTGCTCCTTCAAATCCTGATACATCTTCGTTCCTCCCGGGTGGATAGAGTAAAGAGTATCATGAGCTTCCTGCATAATGACTTGTTTCGACTCTGAATCTGCTGGAACACAGATATGTCCTTTTTACCACAAAACTCCTTCTTCATCTTTAGTGAATCCGGATACTTTCCCTGTTTTGATACGATGCTTGATTCCATCGATACTTGTATTTCCTTTCTGGGCCTCTTTTATCTGACTAATCAAAGTGGGTTGGAGTTCTATGCTAGCTAAAAATCCTTCGCTAACTAGTTCCACTCTGAAATTCTCCATCTCCGCATGCAGGCTTGGCTGGGCTTCCTTTATCATGGTGTTTAATCTACACGGCAATCTATTAAGAGCATCTGCTACCACATTGGCTTTGTCGGGGTGATAGTAAATGTCAAGGTCATAATCCTTGATTAACTCAATCCATCTCCTTTTCCTCATATTTAGCTCCTTCTGGGTGAAGATATACTTCAGACTTGTGATCCGAATAAATCTCACAGCGGTTACGCATAAGGTAATGACGCCAGGTCTTCAAAGCTAAAACTATGGCGGCAAGTTCTAGGTCATGGGTAGGGTAGTTCTGCTCATGTTGCTTCTGTTGTCTGGATAGATAGGATATGACTTTGCCTTCTTGCATCAACACACATCCGAGAGCAATCTTGGATGCGTCACAATACACATCAAAAGGCTTGTTGATATCCGGCATGATCAAAATTGGGGCTGAAATCAATATCTTCTTGAGATCTTGAAAACTTGCTTCGCATTTGTTAGTCCGTTCAAACTTCTTATCTTTCTTCAACAACTAGGTCATCGGTCTGGCGATGCTCGAAAATCCTTCAACGAACTTGCGGTAATATCCAGCTAATCCAAGAAATGCGCGGACTTCTGTTTGGGTGGTTGGGGCTTTCCATTCTTCAACATCTTTGATCTTGGCGGGATCAACAGCGACTCCTCCTACTGACAAGATATGGCCTAGGAATCCTACTTCTTTTAACCAGAATTCACACTTGCTGAACTTGGCATACAACTAATGCTCTCTAAGGGTTTCAAGGATGGTTCTCAGATGTTCCTCATGGTCCTCTTCGAATTTGGAGTAGATCAGAATGTCATCGATAAACACAGCGACAAACTTATCCAGAAAATTCATAAAAATCTTATTCATGAGGTTCATGAAATAAGCGGGGGCATTGGTTAATCCAAAAGACATGACATTGTACTCATACAATCCATATCTGGTGGTGAAGGCAGTCTTTGGGATATCTGTTGCACGAATCTTCAGTTGGTGATAACCAGTTCTATGGTCAATCTTAGAAAACACTCTGGCACCAGTCAGCTGATCGAACAAATCTTCTATCTTCAGCAAAGGGTACTTGTTCTTGATGGTTACATCATTCAGCTTCCGATAATCCGTACAAAGACAGTTGGCACCATCCTTATTACCAACAAACAAAATAGGTGATCTCCTTGGAGATGCACTTGGTTGAATCGGTCCTTTTCTAGCATATCATCAAGTTGTTTCTTCAGCTCCACTAGTTTAGATGGGTTCATACTATAGGGTCTCTGAGCTATGGGTCCGGTTCCAGGGATTAGTTCAATGATAAACTCGATATCCTGATCTGGGAGCATACCGGGCAATTCATCTGGGAACAGATCGGGGTATTCACATACTACTCTGACTTGGTCAATGGTGGTTTTGGCTAGACTCTTGTTGCACTTGAATTGACAGGGCAAAGTCTCACATACATGTTCTACTGATACTCTGTTGCTACTGGTCATGGTTATGTCTTTCTTAGCACAGTCGATTAATCCTTGATGTTTCGACATCCAATCCATCCCTAGCACTACTTCCAAACCTTTGGCTCCAAGTACTATTAGATTGGCATAAAAATCTATCCCATGGATCTGATAGGTACGGACTTGCAAATTTTTCTAGCTTTGGTGGTCGAACCAGGGATTTGAACTATCATAACATGCTTTAGATTTGTTGGTTGAATCTTATTAGTGCATGCAAATTCTTTTGTAACAAACGAGTGCGATGCTCTAGAATCAAACAACACTCGGGCTAATACTAAGTTAACAGAA
Organism: Avena eriantha; assembly: GCA_910589775.1. Classification (NCBI taxonomy): domain Eukaryota; kingdom Viridiplantae; phylum Streptophyta; class Magnoliopsida; order Poales; family Poaceae; genus Avena; species Avena eriantha. Next base: position 175,831,645 of record OU342746.1, read on the forward strand.
AATATACCCAGCACAACATCTGGCGCTTCTTGGGCTTCCTCAGCATTCATGTGGAATAGATGGCCATTACGGTTGTGCGGGTTTCCTAGGGCGAATCTCTTTCCAGGCTAGATACATCGTTGCTGTTGGGCAGGTGCATTCATATTGGTTGCTGCGACAAGCTTCTTGGGGCACTCGTTAGAGTAGTGACCCGTGACTCCGCATTCAAAACAAGTGATCATGGACTTGTCTTTCCTGCGACAGGCACAGCGTTGCTTCTAGTCCTTGGGGTAGTATTGTTGTTGTTGTTGTTGGACTTTGGTGGTGCACTGTTGAAATTATTGGAGTTGCTGGGGTTGTTGTTGTGGTTTCCTCTGGGCCTTGGGTTTCCTCCTCCACGGTTGGGATAGCTTGGATGGTTCATCGGGGATCCGTTGTTTCTGGGTGCATATCCTGCAGACAGGTTGGGGCGATACTTCGGGGTATGGTGGGGTCCTGGTTGATGCATCATTTGATGCTTGTGGTTCTCACTGGCCTAGTTTATCTATCCTTCCATCTGGATTGTAGAATCCACTAAAGCTTCAAGGTTTTCAAAAGGAATGTTGACTAGCACTGTCTGCATCTCATCATGTAGACCATTCAGGAATCTTTCCTTCTTCTTGGCTTCATTGTCAATCTCATTAGGTGCATACCTAGCTAATGACAGAAATTTGTCATGGTACTCAACCATAGTCATCCTTCTGATGACCCACAAGTATAGGGGGTGTATTGTAGTATTTTCGATAAGTAAGAGTGTCGAACCCAACGGGGAGCAGAAGGTGCTGGCTAGTGGCTTGGAGCAGGAATTCTCTGTAAATACTTAGCAAACGTATTTTTAGGGGTTTTTGATAATGCAAGTGAAAGGATTGTATGGGCACCTAGAGGGGGGGGGTGAATAGGTGCTACTTCAAATTTTACTCTTTTTCAATTTAAGGTTTGACATGAAAGGTAAATTCTCTAGATTATGCAACTATGGTGGATTTACCTATATGACAAACAAGCACAAGCTAAGCAATAACTAGATAAGTAAAGTGCGGTAAAGGATAGAGGTAACCAAAGTGAAGCACATGGAGACACAAGGATTTGTTTCCCGTAGTTCCTTCCTTTTGAGGGGAAGTACGTCTACGTTTGGAGAGGGGGTGGTTTCAAACCACCAACACCACGAGAGGCCTCCCTTGTTCTCCTATGAACCTCACCCAAATGGGTTCGATTCACCTCTTCCACTATACGGTAACCTTTGAGGTGGATGCCGGCACCTTTACAACGAGTTCGAGGCACACATCCACAACTTAATTGGAGGCTCTCAAGTACAAGCTAGCTGTCAAACAATCAAAGACAAGCTAGTAAGAACCAAATCACAAGCTAGGGTTTCCAATGAAACACTAGAGCAAGGGGCCCTCAAGTGAATGAGGGGGAAATGGAGATCTCTCTTGGTAAGGATGTAGATCAAGGCCTCCTCCTTCAATTCTCCAAAGATCAATGACTTTGGATGGTTGAGTGAGGAGATCTTGAGGATTTGGTGGCTCTAATGGTGCTGGAGTTCTTGAGTTCGACGAGCAGCTTCCAAGCTAGAAGAAGGGGCCTTTATATTGGCCCCCTGGAAATGGAGCCGTTGGGAGCCACTTGACCCGGACAGTCCGACAAATGTCAACCGGACAGTCCGGCCCAGCCGGACACTCCGCCCTTGCCAAGTTTCCGGCCAGAATCCGGAAAGTGTCCGGAGAGTGTCCAAAAATCTGAACATAATGTCCAGAGAAGTTGCTCACTTCTCATGGGCGGACAGTCCGACCAAATCCCACCGAACAGTCTGGCCAGGCCGGACACTCCGGCCAGGATTAGCCGGACAGTCCGACAGGGACAAGTCACTTGCAAAAACCTGACCCAGGGAAGCTCTTTTTCCCTTGATGCACCATACATGGGACAGTTGGAGACTCCTGAAACATTTAATAGAAGATTAAACTAATCCAAGTGTTGTCACCAAACATCAAAATAATAGTAAGGGCATAAATGCCCTTTCAATCTCCCCCTTTTTGGTGTTTGATGACAACCCAAAGATTTGCAAAAGGGATAGCTATAAATGTTCACAAGTGGAGAAATACAACATATATCGAGGCTCCCCCTAGATGTGTGACCACTTCTTGCTTTGCATTTGAATGCATGATCACACACCATAGGATTACATCCTCACAAGATTTTGTAGCTAGCAATAAAAGACATGATATATAAACACAACTAGATCAATAAGCTAGACATAGATATAACATAGTCTCAACACAACAAAGTACTCAAAGAGTAGGATAAAGACACGAAGCTTCAAAGAGGCAAATCAAAATAACGTGAAGCTCGTGTACCCATGCAAATCCCCGGTAGCAACCTAATAAAGGGGACTTCTCCCTCTTTGGCATCGATACGCCAAAAAGGGAAAAGAGCGCAATTAAAGCGCCCCAAAGCCAACTCTAGCCACTGTAATCGTCATCGTCATCCTCCTCCTCATCCTCGTCCTCGTCCTCGTCCTCAACATCCTGATCCTCCTAAGTAGAGCTCTGGCCGTGAGGGCGAGAAGAAGAAGATACATCCTCAAAAATGGACCAATCCACACGACCCTGACTCCAGTGACCATATGAGAGTGTGCCATCAGACGACTGCTGCTGAGAAGGATCAACATCCATAGGTTGGTTGATCCGCTTGAGCTCCTTCATCACGTGCCTGTTCGCCTTGTATGCATCGTACTGACCATTCTAAATGTCAATGTTCTGGCATAGAAGAAGTTTCTTCCACCAGGAGGCCTTCTTCACCTTCTTGTGCACTTCCTCCTTGGAGGTGGTGAAGCGGTATGCATTGTTGGCATGCTTCATGCGAGGACCACGGGTCATAGCCCCCGAAACCTCCTCAGAAGCATCATCACTATCAGAGGCATCTATCTCATCATCCTCAAAAATATCCTGAGCAGGGTATAGCCACGAGGTGCCTTGGAGGTAGGAGCACCCTTCCTCTACAACTTGGCAGGGAGATGAGCAACAAGCTCCATGAACAGCAGTGGGGTGTCTGGAGCCTGAGCAACAATGAGCTTCATCACATATGGAGAAAATAGAGGGAACTTCTTGTCAGTGATGCACTTGTACATATCCTGATAGATGAAGTCCATGAAATCTATGGTGCCTCCTGGGTGAGTTGGACCGTGAACATACACGGAGTGGGCATGGGCCATAAGATTGATCTCAGCACCTCGCATCTCATCCTTGTTGCCCGCCTTGGGAGTGAGAGTGTGGCGGAACATGCGGAGTAGTAGAATGCTGTAAATGAGCTTGATATTGATGGTTTGGCCAACCACACCATTCTGATAGTAGATAGGAGCCAAAAGTTGTTTGTCATACGCCTGACCGTGCACATGCATCCGGTGACCACTGTGAACATTGGGGTTGAAAGGCACACCAAGGAGATGGGCAAACTGAGCCATGCTGGAGCGACATCTTGTAGTGCCAGAAATCCACTCAAGGGGAATATCAGGAGTGTCCCCAAAAACCATTGTGGCATAAAACTGCTGGATCAACTCAATATTGTACTCTTCTCTTGTTTGGAAGACGGTGTGCAGTCCCATCTTCTCCGTTACCCAGAGGGCATCCTCAAAGTACCTGTGAGCCTGGAGCTTTGGAATATCCAACCACTGCATAGGGCACACCGGAGTCCTGAAAGTAGAAAATACCTCAGAGAATAGCAAGGCCTGCTCATTCCTCCAGAAGCAAGGATCCTCGGAAGTGCACTGCAAAGAAAAGAATGGCTGGACACGCATCTCCACAAATTCTTTGGTGCCCAAATCTGCCAAAGTGGTCAAAGACTCAAATTTCATGCGCTTGGCTTCATCCCTCTTTAGTTTTCTGACTTTCTCCTACTTTGCTGCAACACGGTCATGAGTAGCCTGCCTAACCATGGAAGGATCCATATGAACCTCATCTTCGTCACGGTATCGGCGAGGACGGGCTTTCTGAGCGGCCCTAGAGCGACGAGGACGGGAGCCACCTGTGAATTCAGAGTAGAGAGATAGCAGCAGGGTAAGCACATTTGTCTAGGGGGAGAAAGCACATAGCAGTAGTGGTAGAAACACCAGATCAAAAACCGACTGAGGAAATCCAGACTATCCGGCAGAATCGGGCCGGAGACTCCGCCAGGGGCAGACAGTCCGGTGCATACACACTGGATAGTCCGACCGGGCCGGAGTGTCTGCCTTGTACCCACCGGACTGTCCGGCGAGAGATCTGGTGATTCTTCCGGGCAGTGCGACTTGACTCAATCGGAGTGGATCGGAATTGCTAGGACTACTACTAAGACGCCATATGCACGCAGTGATGAATCCATGGATCAAGATAGGTCATTGCCTCCAAAAACAAGCATCTAGAGCTAACCCTAGAGATGTAGAAGAGGGGGAGGCAAGTACCAGCATCCATGGGGGCCTTCACCGAAGGGGAACGGGTCCCAGAGGCAAAGAGATGACAATGGTTAGCGCAACAGTCGAATCTGGGGTGGAGGAGCCCTCCCGGTGAAGATCCTGGTCAGGAGCAGCAGGGAGTGGAGAGAAGAGAGTCAGGGGAAGAAGGAGGACTAAACCGTCCACTTTCCCCCGACCCCTTTGATAGGACTGAAACTGCTGGGGTCGGACTGTCCAGGCGAAAATAGCTGGAGTGTCCGGCCCGACCGGAGTGTCCGGCCTGTATCAAGCGGAGTGTCCGGCCATGCCGAACTCTCCGGTCGATACAGGGCGGACATTCCGGTCCCCACGACCAAGAAACTCCAAGTGCAATATTTGGACAAATGTGTGGCAAGAGGAGCATGTTTAAGGATGAGTATAGGCCTGGGATTCAGAAGATGAACTGTGAAAAACCAAACAATCATAGAAAGTAAAAAAAATGGCCAATTAAGATCCAAACCACACAAGTCAAAAACCACCTCTTCACATAAGAAGAGGGCAGTGGCCAAGGCCACCATGTAAGAGATTGTGGTATGACACCGCGAAGAAATATCCTTGGGTTCATTACCACTACTCATCAATGAAGCTCACATATCACTAAATGATATAAAGAGTATTGAATTTCTTAATGTTGGCATTATGGGGGGAGGGATATTCCAATGTATTAGAACCACACTCCCCCTATCTCCATGCCTGCACCTAAACTAAACAATAGTCAAGATATAGGTGAGTATGCAAGGTGATCAAGTCAAGCTCCTAGAATCTACGATATTTAGTTCATTCCTCAAATAACAAACCTTGCTTCATCAAGTGGCTTCGTGAAGATGTCGGCAAGTTGGTCTTTGGTTGATACATAGGATAGCTCAATATCACCTCGAGCAACATGATCTCTAATGAAGTGATGACGAATCTCAATATGCTTTATCCTTGTATGATCTACTGGGTTATATGCAATCTTGATGGCACTTTCGTTGTCACATAGAAGGGGAACTTTGTCACAATGGACACCGTATTCCTTTAAAGTTTTCCTCATCCATAGAAATTGTGTACAAGCACTAGCAGCTGCCACATACTCGGCTTCGGTGGTGGAAAGAGATATACAATTTTGCTTCTTAGAAGACCAACACACCAAGGTCCTCCTGAGGAATTGGCAAGCCCCGGAGGTTGATTTGCTATCATCCTTGTCACCAGCCCAATCCGAATCCGTGTATCCACAAAGAGAGAAAGTTGAGCCCCTAGGATACCAAATACCATAGTTTGGATATGAACCAAATATTGAAAGATTCTCTTGACTGCCATCAAATGGCTTTCTTTGGGAGCCGCTTGATATCTTACACACACTCCTACACACAACACAATATTAGGTCTAGATGCACAAAGGTAAAGCAAAGAGCCAATCATGGACCGGTATACCTTTTGGTCCACATCTTTACCATTTGGGTTTAGTTCAAGATGAGTCTTTCTTGCCATGGGAGTGGGAGCTCCATTGAGATCTTTCATGTTAAACCTTTTGAGCATATCTTGAGTATACTTTGCTTGGTTGAAAAATGTACCACCCCTCACTTGCTTGATCTCAAAACCAAGAAATACTCTCAATTCTCCCATCATAGACATCCTGAACGGATGGACTCAAGGCGGGCCACGAGAGCATAAGTCTCTCCATAGTCAATGCCTTCAATTTGAGAGAACCCTTGTGCAACCAATCTTGCCTTATTCCTTATCACAATTCCATGCTCATCTTGCCTGTTCTTGAAGATCCACTTGGTGTCTATAACATTGCGGCAATCTTTTGGCTTTCCCACTAACTTCCATACTTTGTTTCTCTCAAAGTTGTTGAGCTCTTTGTGCATTGCATCCAACCAATCCGAATCTTCAAGAGCTTCCCAAACTTTCTTTGGCTCCACCATGGAAATTTGTGCTTGGTGCTCACCAAAGTTCTTCAATTGAGCTCGAGTAGATATCCCTCTTCTTAAATCTCCAACCACATTCTCAAGAGTGTGGTCTCTTAATTCCAATATTCTATCCATTCTAGATTGGCGACGAGTTTCGATCTCCTTGTTGTTTCTTGGTGGAATCACTTCATCATTTTGGTCCTCGCCTTAACCATTAACTTGACCTTGATCATCATTGCAAATATTCTCTTCTATAGGAGGAGAGGATTGACCTCGGTCATGATCAGTCCCACAACTGGCCAGGTATTCAGCTGTTCTTATGGCAGTTTGTATAGATCTTGCTTGTGTAATGGCCTTAGCACCACTGGACATCCTGGCAAACGGAGACTCAACCACCTCTTGGCTAGAGGCATCTTCTTGATCAGTAGGTTGAGGGTCCACAACTTGTCTTTGGCATGGGTTGTTGTCCACCTCGACAGTAGCTTCTTGAAGTTGTGAAGTTGAGGGCTCCACGTGAGTAGAGCATAGTTCTTCTCGATCCACCATAAGGGGTTCCTCAATAGGGCGGATGAAACCCGCAGCCATTCTTCCTATGGCATCCTGAGGCATTTCATCATCTACATCACAAACATCAACACGCCCCGCTTGGGGACCATCATATTCTTCAAACACCACACTACAAGATTATATGACAATTCCTGAGAGCTTGTCATAGATTCTATAAGTGTGGGATTCGAGACCATAACCAACAAAAATACCCTCAAATGCTTTGGAATCAAACTTGGATAAACGAATGCCCTTAATGCGATAGAAGCACTTACAACCGAATACTCGGAAGTAAGAAACATTAGGCTTGTTACCGGTAAGGATCTCATATGGAGTCTTGATCAATTCTTTGCGGAGGTAGAGACGGTTTGATGCATGGCATGCGGTGGAGATAGCTTCAGCCCAAAAATTGTAAGGAGATTTGAATTCCGCCAACATAGTCCTAGCCATATCAATGAGAGTCCGGTTCTTCCTCACAACTACACCATTTTGTTGAGGGGTATATGCAGCGGAATATTGATGTTTTATTCCCTCATCACTAAGAAATCCATTTAATGTGTAGTTCTTGAACTCGGTACCATTGTCACTTCTTATTGTTAATACTGGGACATTGTGTTGACGTTGAGCCATGTTGATGAAGTCGAGGAAGTTCTCTTGGGTCTCACTTTTTAACTTGAAGAAATATACCCAGGTGTATCTTGAGTAATCATCAACAATCACCAAACAATATTTCTTCCCACCAAGACTTACATGAGACGGGGGACCAAAGAGATCCACATGAAGAAGCTCCAAGATCCTCTTGGACTTGATGTAGTTCTTTGGCTTGTGGGGAGAATCATGCATCTTTCCTTCAACACATGCCCTGCAAACACGATCTTTGGCAAAGCAAACATTTTATTTTAGTCCAACAATATGACCATCCTTGTGGAGGCTTTGCAAAGTTCTCATGTTGACATGGTCTAGAGACGGTGCCATAGGCAATCCACATCGGCCTTTCCGAATAGGCACATCAGACCTGTAGTGGTTTTCCCGGAAAAGTCCACCACATACAAGTCATCCTCGACGTACCCAATGAAAGCAACCTTTAGAGTCTTGCTCCACAATAGGATCACAATATCAACATCAATGAAGACAGCAAAACCCATCTTTCCTGGAGCACGGATGATGACCCACAAGTATAGGGGGTGTATCGCAGTATTTTCGAGGGAAGTGAAACCCAATTTATTGATTCGACACAAAGGGAGCCAAAGAATATTTATAAGCCTTAACAACTGAGTTGTCAATTCAGCTGCATTTGGAAAAAATCTTGTTCACATCAGTTTATCAGTAGCAACAGTTTTGTAGTTGGAATAGCAAAGTAACAACAGTAGTAACAAAAGTGGTAAACAATGGGATTCGAGTGCAGTGGGCATAGGGATGGATGGACGGGCGTTGCATGGACAAGACAATTCACATAGCAATCAGAACATCTTTTGTCCTAGACAATCCTAGGCATGTGTTCCATATATAGTCACACGTGCCGGCAATGAGAACTTGCACAACATCTTTTGTCCTGCCAGCCCGTTTGCAGCGGGGCCTCTAGGGAACTACTGGCAATTAAGGTGCTCCTTTTAATAGAGCACCGGAGCAAAGCATTAACACTCTGTGAACACATGTGATCCTCATGTCAAAGCCTTTCCCTTCCGGCTACCCCGATTTCTGTCACTTCGGGACCATAGGTTCCGGACAACGACGTGTGTAAACAACTTGTAGATAAGACCAGAAACAATACTATCATAATGAATCAATAATAAGTTCAGATCTGAAATCATGGCACTCGGGCCCAAGTGACAAGCATTAAGCACAACAAAGTTGCAACAAAGTCATAAAGCACTAATAGAGATACTAGGCACTATGCCCTAACAATCTGATGCCATTACATGAACGATCTCATCCAATCCCTACCATCCCCATAGCCTACAGTGGGGGATTACTCACTCATAGATGGGGGAAACATGGATGGTCGATGGAGAAGCGATGGTGATGATGATGGCGATGATCTCCTCCAATTCCCCGTCCCGGCAGGGTGCCAAAACGGAGTTTCTGGTGCTGTTTCGTGGAATCTCGTGGTGGCGGTGGAGCGGAACTCCTTCTAGAAAAACGTCGAACCCCTCGGAGTTTTTAGGTCAGAAGGATCCTTATAGGCGAAGAGAGAGGCCGAGGGGGTGCCTGGTGGGCCCACACCACCCCCTGGCGCGGCCTGGCCTGGCCCATGCCACCAGGTGGTGTGGCCACCCCAGGTCTCCTCTCCGTCTCATATTCTGGCTCCTGGAGTCTTCGGGTGAAATAGGATTTTTGGCATATTTTCCGGGATTTTTCCCGCTAGTTGATTTTCTGCACAAAAAGTAGACACCAAGGCAATTCTGCTGAAAACAGCATCAGTTCGCATTAGTTGCATCCAAATCACACAAGTATAGAGGAGAAACAATAGCAAAAGTGTTCGGGAAAGTAGATACGTTTTGGACGTATCAACGGACTGAAAGTAAATTATAGCCAAGGGTCTCAACAAGCATGACTTCCACGAGAGTGATATCGTGTGCCACCACAACTTTGCCGAAACCCATTACCTTAGACTTTGATTTGTCAGCATATGTCACAGATATTTGATCAACATTTGGTCTCAATTCTTTGACACTAGAAGCGCTTCCGGTCATATGACTTGTGCATCCACTATCGAGCACCCATTTTGACCCTCCGGAAGCATAGGTCTACAAAAGATCAAACTAGTTTATAGGTACCCATTTCTCAATGGGTCCTCTTTTGTTAGCAACAAGGGTCTTGGGAACCCAAATCGACCATGCAATATAACCATCAAATGGGCCAACATAATGTGCATACACATCACCATAGTAATCACGCATTAAGACATAGTGAGGGTTAGCACTACCCGCAAAATCATCATGAGACATAGTTTTGCCACTTGTGGTCTTACTTCCCACAATGACCTTGTTCTTTTCTTGAGCGGGCTTGGCCTTCTTCTTCTTGTTATTCTTTATATTCTTGGCTTTAGAGACAAACCCTAAGCCCCCTTTTTCACCATTTGACCTTTGCTTGTTTAAGAGGTCATCAATAGACTTGTTTCCTTTGGGAAAGGAAGTCTGAGCTAGCTCCCCCTTCAACCTAGCATGTTCTTCAAGAATATTTGTACAACTAGAAGGAATGAATGTACTAGGTGAGGGAGTATTGATCAATTGAGTTTGAAGCTTTTCACGAGACTTTGTGAGGGACAAGAGTTCGCTTTCCAATGCCTTGTGAGCCTTGTCAAGTGTCCTAAAGTCATCGGCAAGTTTTTTATGAACAACATCAAACTCAATCTTATCCTTTTTAGCCTTTTTGTATTTAGCAATAGCATGATCATGTTCCTTGATGATTTTATTAATAATGAGGTCATTAGCTTCATCAAGGCCCTCTAGTTTAGTTTCAAGAGATATTCTAGTTTCTTGTTCTTCTTCTAGGGCATTACTAAGAGCTTCTACCTCAATCATGTGCTCTCTTCCTAATTGGCACCTCTCATCTAGAAGTTCTTGTGTATGTGAAAGTTGATTTAGGAGATCCACAACATGTTTCTTGTGTTCCCCTTGCAAGTTATTCATAAACACATCAAAAGCAACTAGTTCCTTTTTGACCTCAAGAGATAACTCATCATCAAAATCATCATTGATTAAGGAAGTGGGTGTGATGATGATAATACCTCCGTTCCTCTTGCCATAAGGCAAGTGACGTTCTTGTTGGAAATATTCTCATTTGGAGAGGCGAAGAGTGAGAATGAAGGAGTAGAGGTAGTGGAAAGAGCCGCCACACCACTTGGTGTATCCTCTTCTTCTTCCTCATCATCATCATCATCATCATCATCATCATCAGAGGAGTACTCTTCATGTGTGATCAAGACAATTTCTCCTGGCTTCTTATTGGTTGGGTTTCTTTTGATGAAGGGTTTCTTGTATGGAACTTTGGAGGTATTCTTCAACACAAGTTTACCCCTATTATCTTCTCTTTTCTCATAGGGACAGGCTGCAACAAAGTGATAACGGTCATCACAATTGAAAAAAGTTCTCAACTTGGACCCATTGTCTCTTCTTCCATTGGGGTTGCTTCTTCGTTGCATTTCCATCTTGGCCTTGGCAGGGTCTTTCCAAAAGTTTCTTGCATACAAGGCCATGTATTCACCATGAGCAGTCTTGACATTGTCCGGGAAGCTCATTCGAGGTCCCTCATCACTTCCTTCATCTTCATCGTACTCCACAACCTTGGCCTTCAAGGCAAGATTGACACCACTACTCATTCCAATGGCACGAGCACGGGCGTCTTTGGCAGCAACCTTGAAGGCAGACATCTCTTGCATCACTTCATTGGAGGTCATGAGATGGTAGTTGTGTCTTCCTTGGAGACTCTTCAAGTCAGTAGGTGATGACCCACAAGTATAGGGGGTGTATCGCAGTATTTTCGAGGGAAGTGAAACCCAATTTATTGATTCGACACAAGGGGAGCCAAATAATATTTATCAGCCTTAACAACTGAGTTGTCAATTCAGCTGCACCTGGAAACAATCTTGCTCACAACAGTTTATCAGTAGCAACAGTTTTGTAGTAAGAATAGTAAAGTAACAGCAGTAGCAAAGCAAAGACAGTAGTAACAAAAGCAGAACATAGGGCAATTGCAACAGTGGGATTCGAGTGCGGTAGGCATAGGGATGGATGGACGGGCGTTGCATGGACAAGACAATTCACATAGTAATCAGAACATAGGGCAATTGCAGATAAATAAGATAAAGCATCCAAGTACTAGACAATCCTAGGCATGTGTTCCATATATAGTCATACGTGCTCGCAATGAGAACTTGCACATCTTGTGTCTTGCCAGCCCGTTTGCAGCGGGGCCAATAGGGAACTACTGGCAATTAAGGTGCTCCTTTTAATAGAGCACCGGAGCAAAGCATTAACACTCTGTGAACACATGTGATCCTCACATCAAAGCCTTTCCCTCCCGGTTATCCTGATTTCTATCACTTCGGGGCCATAGGTTCCGAACAACGACGTGTGTATACAACTTGTAGATAAGACCAGAGACAATACTATCATAATGAATCAATAATAAGTTCAGATCTGAAATCATGGCACTCGGGCCCTAGTGACAAGCATTAAGCACAACAAGTCGCAACAAAGTCATAAAGCACTAATAAAAGATACTAGGCACTAAGCCCTACCAATCTGATGCCATTACATGAAAGATCTCATCCAATCCCTACCATCCCCATAGCCTACAGCGGGGGATTACTCACTCATAGATGGGGGAAACATGGATGGTCGATGGAGAAGCGATGGTGATGATGATGGCGATGATCTCCTCCAATTCCCCGTTCCGGCAGGGTGCCAGAACGGAGTTTCTGGTGCTGTTTCGTGGAATCTGGCGGTGGCGGCGGAGCGGAACTCCTAGAAAAACGTCGAACCCACCGTAGTTTTTAGGTCAGAAGGCTCCTTATAGGCGAAGAGAGAGGCCGAGGGGTGCCTGGAGAGCCCACACCACCCCCTGGCGTGGCCTGGCCTGGCCCGCGCCACCAGGTGGTGTGGCCACCCCAGGGCTCCTCTCCGTCTCGTATTCTGGCTCCTGGAGTCTTCGGGTGAAATAGGATTTTTGGCATATTTTTCGGGATTTTTCCTGATAGTTGATTTTCTGTACAAAAAGTGGACACCAAGGCAATTCTGCTGAAAACAGCGTCATTTCTTATTAGTTGCATCCAAATCACACAAGTATAGAGGAGAAACAATAGCAAAAGTGTTTGGGAAAGTAGATACGTTTTGGACGTATCAACTCCCCCCAAGCTTAGCTTATTGCTTGTCCTCAAGCAATTCAGTTGAAAACTGAGTGCGATAAAAGAACTTTCACGAACACATTTGCTTCATAAGATGTAAATATTCTCAACAATGTGATCAACTACTTAGACAATTCATAATAAAGAGTATGCAACTGAGTCTACTTAATAGTCATTGCAAGCTATGAAGAGATTCCAACTCAAGAATAATAAGTAGCATGAAACACGAACATAAGCAACATTACTATGCTCATAGAAAGGTATGATAGAGTGGTATCTCGCTTGCCTTTGATTATGAATGTCCAGGCACCTCTGAAATTCAAGTGATGACTAGAAGTAAAGATATCAAGGATACAAGCATCAAAGTCATAACACAAATAATCAAGTATTGGAACAAACACAAAGAATGACAACTATTCTCTCAAGAAGGTGCTCAAAGAATAAGTGGAGACTCAACATGTAGAGGAAAAGGTTTTGAATAATTTGAAAGGCTTCCAAATGCTGAAAGTATGGTACTCATTAGCTTTGAGCTCTCATTGCCCCTATCATAAGCATCTTTAATGTGGTTAAGGTGAAAGTGACACAACTAAGAGGATATGCTTGACAAGTTATAAATTGAAGTCTCATGCCCCTTACTTACGAAGACCGATCCTCATGCTACTCAACTTCAGTCACAAGTAAGCTCTTGTCATTGTAAGTATATACGTATCATAGAGAAGCGCCAACGGGGTACCCCTTGCACATGTCACGGGAGCGATCCCATGATCAAAATGACAAGGCAAGCAGACAATGAGAATCTCAGCGATCTTTTTATTTACTATGTGCATAGATTTTTATTGAGGATGCTTCATAGAATGCTCATTATGGTTATGCTGCAAGTTTCCACCATGATTAGGCATGGCTTAGGCTAGCGGCCCAGGCGTTTCTCTAACATACATACAAACTCCATGATCTTACAAGTTCCACTTTTATTTCACACCGCCGGGATCCATAAGCAAAAGAACATAATATCAACTAGGTACAAATTACCTATGAAGCGTTGAAAGCGGTCCCCATGATACATGGTTCTGCTAACTTCAACTCATAAAGCGCAAGCATATGCACAACAAAGAAGGACGCAATGGTTCAGGTTTATTAAGTGCAAGAAAATAAAGTGTGCCATCAAGTTCGTGAGAGCTTTACTAACTAACTTTCTCATAACAAGCAAACATTTTATTCGGAAGAAAACAAGGCATATTGGATATGCACGGAAGTAGCAAATGATGCTAATGGGTAGGTATGGTGGACACTTTGGAAATATTTGGTTTAGGGAGTTGGAAACATGAGTAAAATACTCAGTGGAAAATGAAGGCTAGCAATAGTAAGGGAGCGATAAACGAGAGAGCAATAGCTGTCATTATCATGCTTGCAACAAAACAAGACTACTCATGGCATGAAAATGATTCAAGATCCTCAAGGCAAAATAATTCATCAAGGCTTAACTGATTATCACAGTCATGTGCATGCATGAGCATGTGCCAAGTCAATCAAATGAAACATTCAGAGGAGGATACCACGGTGTCATACCAATTTATGAATAGAGTAATGCAAGCAAACATTCATGAAACATGCTACAAACTATTAGCGAGCTGGAGCTAAACACAAGAAAGCCAGAACTACTAAGCATTCAAAGAAAACATACACTCTACATGAACGGACAAAGCAAGCTCACAATGATGAGTATATGTACAAAAATGAAGACAAATAGAGTTCGTTACCAGCCTCTTACCATGCCTCAAGTTGTCATTGATCCTCATTATTGCTCTTCACTTGTGTGGCTTGAATAATAATATGAAACCAATAATCCACTGAGAACTGCCGAACCCTGTAGCCAACTCGCAAAAACCAAAGAAGAAAGACAAATATTTTTGGTGTTTTCGATTTTTAAATAAGAACCAAAAGAGAAAAACAAGCAAAGCAAAATCATTTTGGGTTTTTCAAATAGTTCAAACAAAGCAAAAAGGGAAAAGCAAAATAAGGCAAAAAGAAGAAGCAACCCAAAGAGAAACAATAGAAATATTTTTGGTATTTTTGTGTTTTTAGAAAGCAAAAGCAAAGAAGAACGAAAACTAAAAAGAGAACGAAAACATGAATATACAAAGAACTGACGCAACATGATATGGAGATGAGTGCGGTGTCGGTGTACCTCCCCCCAAGCTTAGGCTTTTGGCCTAAGTGGGTATCAGCCCCAGGCTGGCTAAGATGAAGTGTCACCGGGGTACGACGAGGAGGTACCCTCGTCCTGGTGCGAGCCCGAGTACGCCCCTCCGTAATGTGCGGAGTAATCATAGGAGGGCACATCCTCCTGGTGCTGCTCGTGGAAACCCAACAAGCGAAGCTGCTCGTCCACCTCCTCCTTGGAGCGCGACCACGGTCTCCTGTCAGCACTGAACAAAGCAGGTTGTGGCAAAAGGATCTCCCTTTCATCCCCGTCAGTGAAAAGCATCATATATACTAGATTGTTCAAATCAGGGGTAGCAGTGACAAAGTGATGAGTTTTCATGGCAACAAGGTCAAGCCTCTGTGGTGCTAGCATAACATCATCAGGAGCCACCGAAAGATCTAAAGCATCGACTATACGCGAGGAAATGATCCCCCCATAGATAGGCCCCCTAGCAGCTAGGCGGCGAGCAATAAGAGAGCCAAGATTGTACCGAGTATCATTGTTGAGCGCAACAGCAAGGAATGCTAAGTGATAGTTGGAGATATTACTAGTGTTCTCCCTACCCAATACACTAGTGGCAAGATAGTATGCAAAGTATCTAAGAGTAGGGAGTTGGATATTTCTTATCTTTCCGCGCTGCAACAAATCAGCGGGCCGCTCTTGAATTTTCTTCACGGTCCTTGTCATACGCACACCTACAATACAGCAAAATCTCTCCAAAGGCATGGTGAAGGGCATATCATAGATTTTAAAAGAGACAGTAGAATGATAGGATGTGTTAGTAAATGAGAAACTCTTAACAAAAGTTTTGGTGAGCATAGCGTATTGTGCACTCTCATCTTGCATAAAGAGGTCAAGCCAACCCTCTCGATCAGTAGCAAGAAATCATCAAGAATACCTGTAGCTTGCAAGAAAGTAAAACAAGGAAAAGAGGATGGGTGAGCATCCCCATCATCCCTTTCACTACCAATGCGTGTTGCAATGAGGTCTTCATTGTATGATGGCCTAGCTTGAGAGGCTGTTCTTGGGGGCCTCGACCTCCTAGGTGCATCACTCTCAAATATCTCTCCAAAAGTGTGGTTATTCATGCTTGGTATTCTGAAATTTAAACACCTATTAAACAAGTGATTGCAAAGTAAATATAATGAAGGATTCTACTCATAGGGACTTGCAAGAGGCCTAAACATGCATAAAAACTATAACTCTAAGCATCAAACAAGCTTACAAGCTCTCATAACCAGTCACCTACAGCAACAAAATACTCAACATACAATCCACTAAACACAAATCTACTTGGATAAGGGGAGGAGTCACATACCAAGGAACAATTGCTCCAAATTTCAGCAAGAAAGATGGGCTAAGCAAAGAGATCGAATAAATCGACAGAAAGCACAGAGAGAACATGATTTTGAGCTATGAACTGGAGCTTACTCGGGAGAGAGAAGAAAGTGGCAGGAGAGAGAGGTAGTGGGGGGCCAGGGGTGGCCCACACCAGGGCATGGCGCCACCCAGGGCTGGCCGCGCCACCACATGGTGTGCCTTCCTGGTGGGCCTCCCTGGTACCTACCAGGTACTCCTTGCCCCTTTTTTCACGTAAAAATTTAATATGAATTTTCTGGAATTTTTTGAGACAGTTTATTTTTGGGCAATTTTCAGAAATAGAAGAATGATTTTTCTGACAGACAGATTTTTTTTGTTTTTGGAAACATGATGCAAGGACTAAACAAGGCTAGAACTACAGAAGTTCTAGCATGCAAGCAACTAACAAAAAAAAGAAAACTAAGCGAAAGCAAAAACTAAAATGCAAAGGATAGAAATAAACGGGGATAATCATAATGAAAATATTGTTTTGTTCAATGGAATCCTTTTGTTAGCAAGGTTGATCAAGTCTTGCTACAAAAACAATTGCATATGAGACAAAACTTTGTACTCCACTAATGATTATGTTACCTCAACCTTGATAGCAATGGTCCCAATCATACTAGTTTCAAATTTTTCTTTTGGTATGGGACAATATATTTCTCCAACTTGAATGCCTTCAACATGTTCGATTGAATTTAAACCATAAGTCCTTTCAATCTTCTTGGGGAAATAGACAATATGTTCCTTCTCATTAACATTGAAGGTCACCTTTCCTTGATTACAATTAATAACAGCTCCTCAGTATTAAGAAAAGGTCTCCCAAGAATAATAGACATATTATCATCTTCAGGCATTTCAAGCACAACAAAATCAATTAATATCAAGAAATTGTGAGCCACCTGAACAGGTACATCCTCACATATACCCACATGAATAGTGGTAGACTTATCAGCCATTTGCAAAGATATATCAGTTGGTATCAATTTTTCAAGCTGAAGCCTCTTATAGAGAGAGAAAGGCATAACACTAACTCCAGCTCCCAAATCACACAAAGCAGTTCTAACATAACTATTCTTAATAGAGCAAGGGATAGTTGGAATCCCTGGGTCTCCAAGTTTCTTAGGAACCTTACCATTGAAGGAATAATTAGCAAGCAAAGTAGAAATTTCTTCATTAGGGATCTTCCTTTTATTCGAGACAATGTCCTTCATATACTTTGAGTAAGGAGGAAATTTAATAGCATCAGTCAAAGGAATTTGCAAGAATAAAGGCTTCATCCACTCACAAAACTTATTATAGTGTTCATCTTCCTTTGACTTGTGTTTCTTATCAGGGAAAGGCATAGGTTTTTGGACCCAAGGTTCTCTTTCACTACCATGTTTCTTAGCAATAAAATCCTCTTTAGTGTATTTAGTATTCTTAGTGTGGTTTTCAGGTTCTTCTTAAACTTTTTCTTCATTAGGAACTTCATTTTCTTCATTACCACTTTCAGTTTCAGCATCAGAGATAGATATACTATTAGGATCTATAGCAGGTTCAGAGGGTTCTACAACAGTTTTATGTTTCTTTTTCCTTTTCTTACGAGTAGAACCACCATTTTCAGCTTGTTGAGAATCCTGCTCAATTCTTTTGGGATGCCCCTCAGGATATAGACGATCCTAGGTAGCAGCTCCACTTCTAGTTCCATTTTCATAAGCATGTTTTTCTTTAGCAACATTAACTAGCAAATCGTTTTGCACTTTAATGAGTTGACCTATTTGAGTTTGAACCATTTGAAAGTGTTTAACAATCATTTTAACATCATTAGAGGTTCTTTCCACAATATCTTTCAACTCAACAATAGCTCTAGTGTTTTACATTAGATGATTTTGCACCCTTTTATTAAAGTTATCTTGCTTAACAATAAAGATATCAAATTCTTCTAAGCATTGATCAGGAGGTTTCAAGTAAGGGATATCACCTTCATCAAAGTGTTGGAGAGAGTGTACCTCAATAGTGGGTGAGTAGGGAACATGCTTACATAATTCTTCTATAGGAGGTAAATTCTTGACATCTGCAGCTTTAATTCCCTTCTCCTTAAGACATTTCTTAGCTTCCTTCATCACTTCATCATTTAATTCAATAACACCCCTCTTCTTTGATGTTAGAATAGGCACATGAATAGATGGTTGAGATTCAATTACTTTAGGTATAGCTTGTTTAGGAGGAGTCCAATCTTCATAATTCTTTCTTATTTTAGCCATTAATTCCTCAGCTTCCTTTGGAGTCCTATTCCTGAAAACACAATCAACACAACTATCTAGGTATGTCCTAGATTCTTCGGTTAGTCCATTATAAAATATATCTAGTAGTTCATTCTTAGGTAATGGACTTCCAGCCTGTGCATGAATCAAAGCACAAAACCTTGCCCAAGATTCGGACAATACCTCTTTTTCTCCCTGTTTAAAATCAAAAAGTTCCTGCAAAACAGCATGTCTAGCACTAGGAGGAAAATATTTCTGCAGGAAAGTATTAATCAAGCACTCAGGGCTATCAATAGATCCATGAGGTAAATTACCAAACCAAGTTTTAGCTTCTCCTTTCAGTGAAAAAGGGAAAATCTTAGCAACAAAGTAAGTAATATCATCGGAAACAAGCCACTCATGGTAGAAGTTCATTCGTATGTGCTACCGCACTTTCATTCTTAGTCCCACAAAAGGGTTCTTTCTCGACAATACCTATGTATGATAGATTAAGAGAGAAATCATAATCTTCATCTATAATGTTTACGGGAGAAGCAGCAAACTTAGCATCAAGAGATAATTTGGGTCTAATAGTACGCCTCTCAAGGAGACTCTTAGCAGCGCTCCTATCATGGGTGTTTCTACATTCTTCAATAAAATCATCAGTCATCTCAACATAATCTTCTTCAGCATCATAACTCTTACTAGACTCAGGTGAGCTAACAGGTGTGGCAGTGTCTTCATTAGGAGTTTCGGTATTTCCAGCTATAGTTCTAGCAATCATAGCATCTAGGAAAGGACCTAATGAACCACTCTTATCAAGCACAGTAGAAGCAGCATCATAAGTATCAGAAGTTTCAGATTCAGCAGTAGTAGTTGTGTGTGTAGCATGTGTATGTGGTGGTGTAAGGAACTTACTCAAAACAAACGGTGAATCAAGAGCAGTAGAGGTGTTCAGAACCGTACCTCTTCTTGTAGTGGATGGTAAAATAGGAACCTTGCCATCACGAGACTTACCCATGATGGATGGATAGCAGCGAACAATAGAGAATCCAAGTGAACTTGATAAATAAAGCTATGCTCCCCGGCAACGGCGCTAGAAAATAGTTTTGATGACCCACAAGTATAGGGGGTGTATCACAGTATTTTTGAGGGAAGTGAAACCCAATTTATTGATTCGACACAAGGGGAGCCAAAGGATATTTATCAGCCTTAACAACTGAATTGTCAATTCAGCTGCATCTGGAAACAATCTTGCTCACAACAGTTTATCAGTAGCAACAGTTTTGTAGTAAGAATAGTAAAGTAATAGCAGTAGCAAAGCAAAGACAGTAATAACAAAAGCAATAAACAGTGGGATTCGAGTGCGGTAGGCATAGGGATGGATGGACGGGCGTTGCATGGACAAGACAATTCACATAGTAATCAGAACATAGGGCAATTGCAGATAAATAAGACAAAGCATCCAAGTACTAGACAATCCTAGGCATGTGTTCCATATATAGTCATACGTGCTCGCAATGAGAACTTGCACAACATCTTTTGTCCTGCCAGCCCGTTTGCAGCAGGGCCTCTAGGGAACTACTGGCAATTAAGGTGCTCCTTTTAATAGAGCACCGGAGCAAACCATTAACACTACGTGAACACATGTGATCCTCACATCAATGCCTTTCCCTTCCGGTTATCCCGATTTCTGTCACTTCGGGGCCATAGGTTCCCGACAACGACATGTGTATACAACTTGTTTAGATAAGACCAGAAACAATACTATCATAATGAATCAATAATAAGTTCAGATCTGAAATCATGGCACTCGGGCCCTAGTGACAAGCATTAAGCACAACAAGTCGCAACAAAGTCATAAAGCACTAATAAAAGATACTAGGCACTAAGCCCTACCAATCTGATGCCATTACATGAACGATCTCATCCAATCCCTACCATCCCCATAGCCTACAACGGGGGATTACTCACTCATAGATGGGGGAAACATGGATGGTCGATGGAGAAGCGATGGTGATGATGATGGCGATGATCTCCTCCAATTCCCCGTCCCGGCAGGGTGCCAGTACGGAGTTTCTGGTGCTGTTTCGTGGAATCTGGTGGTGGCGGAGGAGCAGAACTCCTTCTGGAAAAACGTCAAACCCCCCGTAGTTTTTAGGTCAGAAGGCTCCTTATAGGCGAAGAGAGAGGCCGAGGGGGTGCCTGGGGGGCCCACACCACACCTTGGCGCGGCCTGGCCTAACCCACGCCACTAGGTGGTGTGGCCACACCGAGGCTCCTCTCCGTCTCGTATTCTGGCTCCAGGAGTCTTCGGGTGAAATAGGATTTTTGGCATATTTTCCGGGATTTTTCCTGATAGTTGATTTTCTGCACAAAAAGTGGACACCAAGACAATTCTGCTGAAAACAACGTCAGTTCGCATTAGTTGCATCCAAATCACACAAGTATAGAGGAGAAACAATAGCAAAAGTGTTCAGGAAAGTAGATACGTTTTGGACGTATCAGTAGGCTCGAAGGGCATAAGAGCACTCACATACTTCCTTTTGATCCAAGCGTCATCAATGTGAGAGGCCCCAACATTCCTGAAGGCGGTGGCTGTGGATTTGAGTCTTCGATACATGTCTTCATGATCCTCACCATCCTTCATAAAGAAACCTTCGGCCTCATTGCTTAAGGCATCATATCTATTTCTCCTCATACTTTCATTGCCAACAAACAAGTTAATGAGAGCATCCCAAGCTTCCTTGGCGGTGTTGTAGTGTTCAATGTGGGGAAAATCCTTTGGCCCCACCCCAAGTTGGATCATGTGCAAGGCAGTCGCATTGAGTTGGCTATTGACCACTTCTCTTCTCGTCAAGTTGGTTGGATCCTCAATTTTGAGTCCATCTTCAATAATATTCCACAAATCAATGCAAGAGCTGCGCACATGAGATTTCATTAACACTTGCCATTGAGCAAAAGTATGTGCAGCTAACTTAGGTGGGTCTCCTCTATTGTTTATATGTGGATGAGGGATAGGAGGGACGGGAGAGTACCATCCGGGAACCGTATGGAACTCTTCCTTCCCATCACCCCTTTTGGTGGCGGAGTTAGTGGAATTATGTTCATTCCCTACCACTTCCTCCAAAGGCTTTGTCGGAGCATTAGCCTTTGGGTTTGGTGGTGTTTCCACTAGAGAATGAGGAGGTGAGGTTTGCTTATCCTTAACAAGTTGCTCAACGAGTTGATGCAATTGTAGGATTTCGTTGCCCAAGGTAGAGCTCAAGCTTGTTTCCAAATTCTTGAGATCTACCATGGTCACCGAATGGCTAGCCTCACTTTCTCCCTCCTTTGGTTTTCCCATAATCTCTTAGGCGGTTAAGCCCGAATAAAGAGCCGAGGCTCTGATACCAATTGAAAGGATCGTATGGGCACCTAGAGGGGGGGGGGGTGAATAGGTGCTACTTCAAATTTTACTCCTTTTCAATTTAGGGTTTGACATGAAAGGTAAATTCTCTAGATTATGCAACTATGGTGGATTTACCTATTTGACAAACAAGCACAAGCTAAGCAATAACTAGGTAAGTAAAGTGCGGTAAAGGATAGAGGTAACCAAAGTGAAGCACGCAGAGACACAAGGATTTGTTTCCCGTAGTTCCTTCCTTTTGAGGGGAAGTACGTCTACGTTTGGAGAGGGGGGTAGTTTCAAACCACCAACGCCACGAGAGGCCTACCTTGTTCTCCTATGAACCTCACTCCAATGGGTTCGATTCACCTCTTCCACTATACGGCAACCTTCGAGGTGGATGCCGACACCTTTACAACGAGTTCGGGGCACACATCCACAATTTAATTGGAGGCTCCCAAGTACAAGCTAGCTGTCAAACAATCAAAGACAAGCTAGTAAGAACCAAATCACAAGCTAGGGTTTCCAATGAAACACTAGAGCAAGGGGCCCTCAAGTGAATGAGGGGGAAATGAAGATCTCTCTTGGTAAGGATGTAGATCAAGGCCTCCTCCTTCGATTCTCCAAAGATCAACGACTTTGGATGGTTGAGTGAGGAGATCTTGAGGTTCGGTGGCTCTAATGGTGCTGGAGTTCTTGAGTTCGACGAGCAGCTTCCAAGGTAGAAGAAGTGGCCTTTATATAGGCCCCCTGGAAATGGAGCCGTTGGGAGCCACTTGACCCGGACAGTCCGGCAAATGTCAACCGGACAGTCCGGCCCAGCCGAACACTCTGGGGGAGACCAGCCGGACACTCCGCCCTTGCCAATTTTCCGGCCAGAATGCGGAAAGTGTCCGAAAACCTGAACATAATGTCCAGAGAAGTTGCTCACTTCTCATGGGCGGACAGTCCGGCCGAATCCCACTGAACAGTCCGGCCAGGCCAGACACTCCGGCCAGGATTAGTCGGACAGTCTGGCAGGGACAAGTCACTTGCAAAAACCTGACCCAGGGAAGCTCTTTTTCCCTTGATGCACCATACATGGAACAGTTGGAGACTCCTGAAACATTTAACAGAAGATTAAACTAATCCAAGTGTTGTCACCAAACATCAAAATAATAGTAAGGGCATAAATGACCTTTCAGCAAGTAAATAAAGTACGAGTAAGGAAAAGACAATAAGAATAAATGCAGCAAGTGTCCCAATCCTTTCTTCAGCAAAGGACAAGCCGGTTGTATTACTTAAGATGACTGGACGTTCTCGAGGACACATGGGAAGACTGTCAAGTGCTTTCGCTTCATATAGTTGGTTAATCTTCTTTAGTTTGCTAAGTGTTGTGTGGGTGAACCTGTGCTAATGTACCGACCTTCCTAGGACTTATACATACTTGTGATTATATCCCTAGCAAACATCCATAAGTACAATAAAGTAATTAAGGTAGAAACCTAACCACAACTTTAAACTCTAAGACCCTACGTCCCTTGTGCAATGGTTTCCTAACGGGGGTTCAGGTTTCTGTCACTCTGGCAACCCCTACGATTAGTAGCCAAATACACAATGCATTCCCCTAGGCCCATATAGGTGAAGTATCATGTAGTCAACGTTCACATGACACCACTAGAAGAATTACACCACAACTTAAATACCAAACTATTGAATCTTTCTCAACACAATTCCACTACTAACAACATGACTTCTCCCATGTCCTCAAGAACTAAACAAACTACTTTCAAGACATCATATGGATCATGACCAGAGATGAAATAATGATGTGTAACAATCTGAACATAAACAATAATTCAATGGTTCCACTCAATAGCATCAACTACAAAGAGTAATCAACACCGGGAAAGTTTCCCCTAAGAACTATGCAAGATTCAACCCAATTGTTACAGCGGTATGGAGTGGTGATGATGATGCTGATGGAGATCATGGTGGTGATGATGATGATCCCGATGAAGTCCAGCTTGATGGTGGTGTTGATGGCGATGATCTCCCCTCTCCGGGAAGGAATTCCCTCGACAAAATTCTGCCTGCCAGAGAGATCTTTGTCTCTCGGTGTTTTCTGCCCCGCAGAGGCGGCGGAATCTTTCTGTGGTCGCTCCCCGAGTCTTAGGGTTTCGGGAGGATAATATACGCCAGAGGGGAGAGCCAGGAGTGGACCAGGGCGGCCACACCACCTGGTGGCACGACCTGGGGTAGCCCGCGCCAGGGGGTGGTGTGGGCCCCCTGTGGCCCATCTCCACTTCCCCTTCTGGCAACCTTCATCTTCTGGAAAAATAGAATTTTCCATGTATTTTCCTGGATTTTCTGATCTTCGCGAATTTCACCTCCAAATAGCCCCTTTTCCATCAGAATCCTGACTACAGCGGTCCATGCTCTAAAAGTCATCAACCATGCAAAAACAGATGAAATAACATAAGTATCATCTCTTAATATGCAATATATCAATGAATAATAGTAAATTATGATATAGAATAGTGATGCAAAATGGACGTATCACCTTCCTTGCTTCAAGTCTCTGAATTCATCTCTCATCCTCTTGATTAGACCTGGGGGCACATGGGTCCTGCTGAACTTGAGTTTGAACTCCTCCCATGTCATCATCTGACCTCCGTTCATCGTATGGGTACTATTCCACCATGATCTGGCATAGCTGGACAGATAGTGGGTGGCAAACAACACCTTCACATTAGCATCAACTTCTGCAACTTCTAGATTGTTCTCCATGGTTTGCAGCCAATCATCAGCATCTAGAGGCTCCTCGGACTTACTAAACAGGGGTGGGTTGGTATTCTGGAAGTTCTTATGTTTTGATCCATGGTGATCTTGGTTTCCATGGCCTTGATTATTGTGGGTCATCTGGGCTATCTGTTGAAGAGTGGCTAAGTTGGCTTGACGTTTAGCTCTACCAGCTTCACGGTTAGAAACTAACATTTGCAGAATCTGCGGCATTGGGTCCTGAGATGAACTGCTTCCTCCGGGATTTCTGCGAGTCATCTGAAGATTGAGATAGATAGTGAGACAAGAGGGAAATTTCTATGGTTCATGGGTTTTGTTTCAAAACTTTAAGCTTTGAGTATAACTCAGGTTTTTGAAAACTAGCAACTTCTTCTCCTTCATTCATTCAAGCACACGATACAAACACACACCACAACAAGGAAACAGAGGTTTTAAGAACCATTCCGTGAAGCTACGATACAGTGGGACCGGGAACAACTCACACCTACGATAGTGCTCAGGTGCGACTAATCATCATCAATGAAGTCATCATCATCCTCATCAGTGTTGTCCTCCATGGCTTCATCCTCCAGGTAGTCATTGTCATCACTGAGGTAAGAGTGAATATCCCCTGGATGTCTTCACCCTCCTCCTCCCGCTGTTCCTCAAGCTGGATCTCTTGGTCGTGAATGGTCTCCTCCAAGGTGGCTATCTTCTAACGAAGACGGGCAATGATGCGATCCTTTTTGTCGCGTTGGCGACAAAGTGACTTGCAGTAGTTGAAGTTCTCCTCTTTCTCCTCGAAGTACTCCTCTTCGTTGTAGCTCAGGTCGGTACTAGCGTCTATAAATACATTCAATCTACACAATCACCACACAACACTTCACTACTTCAATTTAGCACACAAAGGCTCATACTAGATGATCTAGTATCATCTCAATCATCATATGGAATATTAACACTTTCTTAATCTTCTTATTTTAGAAAAGTAATTTCTACTCATTTTAAATCCTTAATATTTAATATTCCCAATTAAAATAGTGGATCATGTTGACACATGTCATTGCCATCTATTCCAATACTTGGAAATGTGATTTAAAATGGTGATCATATATTACAAGATTTAATATTACTATTTAATAATATTAAAGTGACTAGAAATGCCTATATAGCACTCTTTTAATACTAAGCCATGTTTCATATTTGTAAAACCAAATATTTTTACATATTCATGTAGATCATGGCAAATGTGATTTTTGAGAGGTGGAATCATCTCAAAAACATTTATAGTTTATTTTAGAAAAATGTTTGAAGTGTCAAAAGTCTCTGTCTTATTATGTTTGGTATAGATGATCTATAATTCTAAATGGTTTGAATCAAATGGGAGTGATTAGATAATTTCCATACCTTTCCAACAAAATTGGAATCATGCATTTTGGTTGAGTGAATATCTTTGAATTGAATTTTGAATCCACTGACAGAATCTGGTTTTAACTAAAATGGAAAAGAACTATTTGAATCACTGGGCTCTGCGCGGGAAAAGACATGGGCCGGCCCAACTGCACTACGTGGGCGCAGCGGGCTGCTGACAGAACGGCCCCACGCGTCAGTGACTCATCTAAACCGAAACGGTATCTTTCAATCTCAGCCCTACGATTAGACTAGAATCTACAGCTGTGGTTTGCGGCGCTACGTCGTGCTCTCAACATAGTAAGGGATTAAATGGGCGCGGCTGTTCTGGCTCATTCTCGCCTCGCCGTTGGTCAAGGGGTAGACAGGGGGTGGCGGTGAGGTCATGGATACTTGCTGGACATCGTGGTAGTGGGCGGCGTGGCGTGCAGCGAGTGGTTCATGCTTAACCGGCATGGCCGGCTCGGTACAGGCGTGCCACTGGTGCAACGATGGGAATGAGGCTCTCCACTGCACGGCTAAGGACTGGGAATGATCATGGGCTAGATATGGAGTTCATTGCAGTACATTTTGTGAGCAATTGATAGATCAAAACAGTGTATAGTGGTTGCGATTGTACTGTGTTTGCCAAGTGCTCGACCAAATGGCCACATGAAGATTACTTTCAAATTTTTAAATGATTTTTGGTGAGTGGTCTTGTTACTTGCTTAGTAGTCTATGGTTATTGGGATTTGTCAAGGGGAATTGATTTGAGTGGTTTTTGAAAAGTGATGATCTTAGTACCTACACTAGGTTCAATTTTGCAGTGTCTCTCAAAGGGGTTTAAAAATAGTTTCTGTCCTTCTGTAAAGTTTGCTTGGATTCACTTTTACTTGGTCTAGCAAGGGGTGAAAAGATTGGGAAATGTTTCTATTAGAAATCCTTTACTAGAAACACTCAAAGTGGTCTAGTGGGTAAGTTTGGCCAAAATGACCATTTGGTCATATGACTTATATTTGATTTTCTTTTTATTTGATTCTGCTTGGAAATGATCTAGATGATGTTGTAAAACTTTTTAAACTAATCCCTACCATTTGTAGCAATCAAACATGGAAATTGCAAGCATTCATATGTTAATGGAATTCACACATGCACTCATATCAAATTTAAAAATAAATTTTTTTGTTAACCCTAAACTTGGGTGATTAGAGCTTGATAAGCTTGATTAATGTTTTTGGAATGTTACAAAACATAGTAATCATCACCTTGATTCTCAAGAAACCAGAGGCAACGGAGATCGGGAATTATAGACCAATCAGCCTAGTTCACAGCTTCTCGAAGCTCTTCTTGAAGATAATTTCTAATCGACTGAGAGGAAGGTTGGGAGACCTAGTGAGCAAAAATCAGCCAGCCTTCATCAAGGAGAGAAGACTACACGACAACTTTGTGTTGGTCCGTCAGGTGGCGAAAACTATTAACACTAGGAGGCAATCAGGTGCGCTTCTGAAGCTAGACCTAACCCGCGCTTTTGACTTGATCACCTGGGCCTTCCTATTTGACGTGTTGAGACACATGAGATTTGTAGAGAAATTCGTAAGATGGATAAGCATGTTGCTCTACACGGCAAACACGAGAGTCATGGTTAATGGAGTGCCAGGAGGGAGGATACATCATGCCAGAGGGCTACGCCAGGGAGACCCAACATCACCTATGTTGTTCGTGGCAGGAATGGAGGTTTTAATGAAGATGATCACAAAGTCCACCGAGGAGAACCTGTTCAAGAACCTGGTAGGCATCTCACCGCTACAACGCATCTCAGTGTATGCCGATGATGTGGTGTTGTTCGTTAGGCTCGAGGTGTAGGAACTGACGGGATCAGCTACATGCTAGAGATTTTTGGGGAACCCTCGAGACTCAAGGTGAACTACGCAAAGACCACAGCTATTCTAATCAGAGGTACACTACTCCAGGAACAAATGGCACAAGCGATTATGGGCTGCAGCCTAGCAGCATTTCCAATCAAATATCCGGGTCTACAATTAGCGATGAGGCCTCTAACCAAGGCGGAATGGCAACAAATCATGGATAGCGTGATCCAGATGGTTCCTACATGGCAAAGAGGGCTGATCGCACAAACAGGAAGACTCATTATCATCAAGAAAGTGATCACAACAAGGACCATCCATCATCTGTTGACGGCGGATGCTCCAGAATGGCTTTTGGAGGAGATCAACTAGTGGCTGAGAGCCTTTTTCTAGGTTGGAAAGAGGGAGGTCCATGGCAGACAATGCTTGGTTGTGTGGTATGTCATTTGCAAGCCGATATGCTTCAGCGGTTTAGGTATCAAAAACCTGAAGCTACATGGTCTCGCTTTGCGAGAAAGGTGGGAATGGAGGAGACACACGGAGCTAGATAGGCCTTGGCAAGGGCTGCAGAAAGTAAAGGACCGTGAAGCAGCACATTTATTCCATAGCATGGCCAGGATTATGGTTGGGAATATGAGAAGTGTGTTTTTCTAGACGGATAGATGGATCAAGGGTCGGATGATGGAAGAGATTGCACCGCTGGTAACATCACTGGTTAGTACAAGAAGGAGAAATAGTAGGCAAGTGGCGGACACTCTGCACACTAACGCTTAGATCCAAGACATTGCAGCGGAGATGACAGTGGAGAGCTACGTGCAATGTGTCAAACTTTGGGAGGAGATTGAGAGTACCCATAGAGACGTATAGGCACCAGACAGGTTTGTGTGGAAAGCTTCGGAGGCGTTAGGATATTCAGCCAAACACACCTACAACTTACTCTGTCGGGGGGCGTCCGAGATACAATGTACAAGCCTATCTGGAGATCATTTTCACCCCTCAAATGTAAGATCTTTAGCTGGTTGGCGCTTCGGTATAGGTTGTGGACCTCAGATCAAAGATTCAGACATGGTTTGGAAGATCACACGGAGAGCTGCTTCACCTATCTACATGAAGAAGATACGGTGGACCATGTGTTGACGCAATGTCTTTTCGCGAGACATGTTTGGTTCAGCTGTCTGCAAGAAGTTGATCTACATATCCAGGAACCACAATTGGATAGCAGATGGGAGAGCTGGTGGCTGACAGCGAGAGAGCAGATACGAGGGAGTGACCTTATAAGGTTTGACTCGCTAGTTATCCTAATGGCCTGGAGGTTGTGGAAACAGAGAAACGCGAGTCTTTAACAACCCCGTGCCCTATATAATGTTGAACAAATACTGGTGATCATGAAGGAGAATTTCAATGTGTGAGAGATTGCATACGCAGGAGGGAGTTCGACTCTAGCGAGAGAGTAGGCTAGAGAGTGTCTAGGGGTGTGGAGTGGTTTACACTTTACCGTCCCAGTTGTACGCAACTTGGACCATGGCAATTATTGTTAATATTTTGCTACCCTTCTGTAAAAGTATGGCACACCTTTGGAGTGCTCTCAAAAAAAGTACAAAGGTGAAACACATAGTACTAGGATTAAAAAAAACGGTTGCCCATTAATAATTACATAAATAACTGAATTAGAACTTTAATATGATATATAAGTCAAAATGGCCAAATCTTGACAGTGGAGATGGCACAAGGGAATGCACGGAAATGCATAGTACTATCCCAGGGACGGAAGCTAGATTGATCTGGCTCTCTCAACAAGAATCAGGTCCTAGACTCAATCGCCTATGCGGACTTCCGGTACGACCGAGCTCTGTGGGACGCTCTAGTGCCACAACTGTCGTCGGACCAACGGTAAAGTGTGATATTTGACGGGTATAGGCGGTCAATGACGGGTGGAGCCGGTCTAGCACTGGCTACCTACTAGTAGTAGTACAGTGGAATACATTATTCGGCGGGTGCTGATCGCGGCCGTTCCGTTCCCTACAAGGCCCGGATTGCATGCAGGGACGGTAGAGACGTGTTACAAACGTACATTTCGTATGGGTAGTGCATACGCTGGACGCGTCAGAGTTGCCACGAACGAGCGCTGTGCGGGACCTTGTTTGAATTGCTTTCAGCTTCATCCCTATGCCTTGTAGGAGGCTCGCTCCATCGACTTGCAGAACAAGGTAGCAGCTAGCACACACAGGGGACACGGCGAAACCACCCACTTTACCCACATACCCAGATACCACACCCCCTCTCCTCTCTTCTCCCTCCCAAAATCACCTCACGCCAAAAGCCCTTGTCAAACCCCCACCCCGGCCGCCGGAAACCCCCCTGCGAAGTAAGATGAGGTCGAGCTCCGCACCGGCCACCGGCACGGCCTCCAAGGGCCCGGGTCCACGGCGCTACTCCAGCGGTTCGCCGCGGCGAGGCAGCCCTATGCGTATCTGGGATTTGGTCGGCCCGGCGTACGGACGCCTGGCTGCAAGGACGGGTGGTCGCGTGTGCTAGCCGCTTCGCGGAGGACGACTGCGCGCAGAGATCTGCCTCGTCGGGCGACGAGGGTTCCTGCAGCCCCGTCGGCGGTCGCCACGGCAAATCGGTTCGCCATCCTGAGGTAGGCAATTCCCCTCGATCAAGCTTGTTGCCTCTTCGGGATCCACAGCGAGGGCACTAACTTGGGGTTTCATTTGTTATGCAGCGACTTGCCACAGTCGCCGCCCCGATCTGAGCCCGTACCACCTCGCCGGGTTGCAAGGACGGCGCCACCACGTCTCGGCCGAGCCTCGCCGTGAGGAAGTGGCAGGCGCACGAGTGCAGGACAGGCGCGTCGAGACCACGCGCGTCGAGGCCGCGCCGGTTGAGTCGTGGGCAGTCAGGCTGAGGCGCACGGTTGCCACGGTCCTTGGCGTCCCGTGGCGGCCCGCGCGGGGAGCGCAGTCCACGTGAGCGTGGCGGGTGGACGCGATACGGAGGTCTCGCCGTCGCGCACACCAGCCACGGCCACGACTCCGGGTGGACACAGCGCACCAACGCCGCACACCAGATACGGCAGGCTCCACCTGCAGTAGCACCTGCAAAATGGCGCCGTGCCACCGGATATCGCCGGATTGCACGCCCGGTTGTTCCCGGTTGCCAGGTGCGCGTGTCGCCGCCGTGCTACCCACTTCACTACATGCTGTGCGACAGTTCGCTGCACGAACTGTCAGTGCAACTGTGTCGGCAGTGTGCGGCGGCAGCTTCCTCCGTTGGCACTCCAGGACAAGCAGTCTAAGCTTCGGATACGGCAACACGTTCCTCAGTCAATTCCTGATTCTGAGGGTGTTCTTTTCCGGGTGTCGAGGACAGGGCGTGTACTGGCTCATCATTTTATCCATGTTGAGGAGCTTGCCAGTGGTCGTCCTACAGGGGTGTCACAGGTATTTAGGTTTGATATGCACTCCGACGGAAGAGTGAACATGATTATGGGATCTGTGAACGAGGATTTGTCTATGATCCACCGGTAAGTTAATTATATCATTGCCAAAAAACAGTTTTGGGTTGAAAGAGTCATAGACTGAAAGGATTACTACAACATATATGCACTGCTGCTACCTGCTAGGAATCTGGTTCTTCTATGTGAATGTAGAGATGCATCTAGTTGTTATTTTATTGTGATGTGAAGCCTCTGTTTTTCTCCTTGTTTTGTCCTGCAGCAACTACGTAAACAGAACTTAGTCTAGTTGTGACTCCTTCTACTGGTGTCCTTAGTGAAAGCCCTAAAACGATTACATTTTGCAACATAATCAGTATATGCATGCATATAATAAATATATACTCATGTTTGCCCCATGTACAAATCGTGATGCACAAATGTCTGTTTCTTCTCAGACTCCCAGTGGCTGATGCTAGCTCCATCAAGGCGGGAAGTGTTGATGCTCTGAGTTGAGGAGATGATAGCTCCATCAAGGCGGGAAACAGATTTGAACAAACACATGACTTGGCGGCTACCACATGAATCGATCAACCACAGAACTCGCAGACCGCAGCCGCATTTGTCTCATTGACGATACACCATATGAGAACGATGCATGACAGCATGGGGAGCACGAAGGCCGTGGTCTCTAAATTTTGCCGCCGATACATGTTCAATTTCTTGTCATCATTCTGTTCCTGGCCTGTCAGCAACATGCTCTCTTCTCCACATCATGCTCATGCTGATACCACATCGTGCTGATGCTTTAGCAAAAAGTCCATGCAATATCAATCAGGCCCTCCTAGGCTCTGTTGGCCATCTCCTCACCACATGCTCCCTGCCCGGTGCCCGTTGTACACCACCGCCTGCTCCCCTTGTCTCCTGCGTTGGTTCCTGTGCACCAGCACTATAAAATCACAGCTATGTGAAATCCTCTTGGGCCAGGTCCGGACGTCACATTCCGTTGTGACCTTCTTCCACGCGTGCCCAAGGAGGAACTTGAGTGTGCCCCGATGCGATCTGCACTTTCCTTTTCCACCTAGACACCAAACAGAGGAAATAGATCTCAACAAACACATGACTTGGCGGCTACCACATGGATCGATCAACCACAGAACTCGCAGACCGCAGACACATTTGTCTCATTGACGATCCACCATATGAGAGCAATGCAGGACAACATGGGGAGCACGAAGGCCGTGGTCTTGCGAGAGCCTGTCTTGGTGACGCCGATGACGCCCTGCCCTAGAGGCTGGGCAGCACGGAGGACATCTTCTTCGGCGTCGGTGTACTATACCCAGCCTTTGTCGATGTTGATGGCTACGGATTTGATCTCTATTTAATGGTTTTGGAAATTTATACTACCTCTATTCAATAAATAAGATGTGCGTGTCTTTTGAGTTAAACTTTGACCAAATCAAATTTCGATCGAAAATATCTTTGATTGTGTTACGCCGATGACGCCCTGCCCCAGAGGCTGGGCAGCACGGAGGACATCTTCTACCCAGCCTTTGCTGATGTTGATGGCTACGGATTTGATCTCTATTTAATGGTTTTGGAAATTTATACTACCTCTATTCAACAAATAAGATGTGCGTGTCTTTTGAGTTAAACTTTGACCAAATCAAATTTCGATCCACGATATCTTTGATTGTGTTACTCCCCTATCCATAATACTACTTGTTGTGGATCGGAGTGTATAAAATTTATATGTCGGATTCATTTATTGCAAGTACGTTTCAAATATAAACATTTCATTGAATAGTCCTCGTGCGCATTGGACGCACACACTTTTTCATTGAAGACCGGACGTTTGGGTTTGTCTCCTGGCCAGACGGATCGGGTGCACTAAGCCATAAGTGTGTAGTCCAATGAGACCTAGGGAGACTGGTACGTGCATCACCGGGAAAGCCAGGGACCAACCAAGACACAATTTGGAAACCCACGTCCAGAAATCCATCCAGGGACCGATCAGGATACAATTTGCGGACGCGCCTTTGACGTTGGACGAAAGCGCATTGTGACGGACGAAGAGAGAAACACTCCGTACTTTATTATTAGGTATAGACTAGTACAAGTGCCCGTGCGCTGCTACGGATCCTTAGATTGGTCAATGAACTGCTTTATTTATTT
Source organism: Avena eriantha (assembly GCA_910589775.1). Lineage (NCBI taxonomy): Eukaryota > Viridiplantae > Streptophyta > Magnoliopsida > Poales > Poaceae > Avena > Avena eriantha. Next base: position 175,865,211 of record OU342746.1, read on the forward strand.
TTTAATGAAACAATTTTCCTACAAAAAATGGTCACTCTGGGTTGCCGATTATTTAGGTAAACACGCCAAACCTAGTTGAATGTCGGTGCATTGCTATAGTTATGATAGAATTAACTTAGATAAATATACAAATTCTTTAAAATATAGTTAAATTCTTGTGCGTTGCTACAGTCTGATTTTCCTCGTGGCGTATATCAATATAATACATGCAAATTTTCACCTGATGAGAATGAAAGCCACAAAATATTGCAAAAACCCATAAGATTTGATAACCAGGATAATTTGACATCATTCGAATATTAAATAAGCACCGACTAACTAATTTTATTAGCTAATATCTACTCCCTCATGCTCAATATTATCATACAACGTAGGGGATATTGTCTTCTGCTTCGTTTTTATGGTACTTGAGCAAGTGCACCACAAATTTCTTTCTTAACTCGTAAACATCATGTACAAACAATACTTGTCATTAGCATGAGTATTTTATGTGAAAAAATAAAAATATAAAAGATAGAATACCCAGCATGCATATTGGATGAACCAATTGTTTACCATTCCATGAGAGTATAATTAAAAAATAAATAGCCAGACGTAGCCCGTAGATGAATACCTCATGATTATGTTACTATTATAAATAGTAAAGAACAAACTAAAACACATGGGTTTAGTTTTAGAGATGTTCACATGTCTGGAGTTTCTGGAATACCAACTGGTGTTGTTTGTGGCCAAGAGAATATGTCAGCATCCCATCCGGGTTGTGCTAATGGGAGTGATTCACTTAGATAGATTGCAATTCTTTGTAACTTCGACTACATGTTGTGAGATCAAAGCATTTGACTCTCGAGTGATGGTAATGCGGAGAGAGGATCCAAAACAGTTATAGAAGAGGCATGCTTATCGATGGGAACACGGTATAGTGGCCCATGGATGTGTAAGGAAACAAAACCTTCAATGTGACATTGTGACAACCATTAGAAACACATATAACTTGGCATGGATGAACAAGTGAATTATCTTTACCAATTTGCGTGAAGAGATTTTGTAGTCTGTGTGAGGCCAACTATCGAACAATGTTGCCAATGACTGGATATAGTTTTTAATATAGTTAAATTCAATATAGTTTTTTAGATATTAATGTGTAAGTAGTGACCTTTCTGCTGTTGACTTACGCCATCAGGCAAGAATCCATCGTTACATGTAAGACATGCCAAGTCGTCATTAGACAGTTCCGGTCACCGATGTCCACGAACTTAGTTTTTCCAGGTGCGAACATGATTCATTCGATAGCAGCAAGATCATCGGTGGTACAGACATAGTCTGTCACGATATATAAATGTGCAAGATCATATAGGTAAAAACTAATCTAGCAAAAAGAAAAAATAACCGGAGCATAACTAATTACCTCTAGGGATAACCGCTGTGTCTGCTCTCTTCGGTTTATTATCTCGCATCTCGGGGCTTAAGGTGGTGGTTTCTTTTGGAACATTGACAACCTGCAAAAGTCGATCCAACTGACAACTGTGTGCTTTTATATACTTAGGCTTTTAGATGGTTTGAAACAAAAAGTTTAGGCTTGTTCCGTTCCTCAAAAGCAAAAGTTAAGCATTAGTAAGAAAGAAATAAAAAGTCATGTTTCTATAGTATTAAGAAGTTTAATTTTTGTGGTAAAATAGCATAAGTCTAAGGAAGTACCTTGAATTCCAAAATGCCGGTTGGCGTCTCCTTTTATAGCTTCTTGGATACCTTGCAAAAAAGAATTGATATAAATGTATAAGAATGAACATTTTAAAACAGATTTGGTCGATACATCTAGTAGAGTGGCCTAGCAAATAATGCAAGCTACTGAGAGTATGCAACAAGAACATAAACAAACCAGTATTAAACCACAGTAATAATATAGTTTCATGCACGCTCTACCAGCGTTCAAGGATGGACCGGGCAATGAACCGACTGGATTGACAAAAGAAACAACAAAGGGTGGTAATCTGGTAATGCTGAGATGGCATTCAAGAAGTAATAGCTATTAAAGCGTAACTCAAAATCACATCTGAACAAAGCATAGCTTTACAGGTCATCCTTATCTCCGTAAAACTTAGACATTAACTGAAGTTCAGATTGCAAAAAAAAACAAATACTCACTCTGCTATGCAATCATCAACTAAAGGATTCAACGCGATGGCAGCATATAGCATGCAATGCTCAAATCTCAAAACTTAAGGTTAGCCTATTCTATTATGGGAACATTTAGTACAAAATAGATAACCACCTTAAGTGAGTGCATACTGACAACCATTAGAACAAAACTAAGAGATCAAATCAAAGTTACCATTTATAGTTACATCAGAACTGTGTCGCATGCAGGATATGGTCAATTGAGTTCACATCATTAACCATCAAATTTTTCAAGGAGATTATAGAATACAGTTGCCGTAGGTAAGTAACAAACAAGGCCTTGACTTTTAATGAGAATAGACATGCCAAAGATAAGTATTTGCAAAAGTCAGAAGGATGTCGTATGACACTGATCTATTGATTAAAAGTAGAAAAAGGTAGATGGCACTGTAGTAAGTCTTTTTTTCTTGCATCTTAAGAGTTGCCTCAATGGACTGTTTCTACTACCAATATGCATTCATCAATGGAATAACCATCTCCCATAAGTTAAAAAATGTATTGGTCCGTACAACACCAAGAACCATGAACAGTATCCTATATTTAGCTAGAGCACCGATAAAAAGCATTTGACCAAAATTTATATGCACAGCCACAGTGATCCCGATGTAGTGACCAAAAAAGTACAATGAACTTAGAATTAGTTCTCCAAGCCGAAGTTATTGCAGATCTATGGAATCCAATGATAGTTCTTACTTGATGAAGGATATATTACTGAACAACTCCACAACCTAGCACCAGCATACTCCCTTCCTAAGATGTTTTAGCTTTGTGAAAGGAGCGTATCTAGACCCCTTTAGTGTGTAGGTTCACTCTAAATATATGTGAATCTACACACTAAAAAGAGTCTAGATACACTATATTCACAAAGCTAAAACATCTTATATTTTGAAATAGAGGGAGTATTTATCATCATCTATTTACCTTCTGAACATATAGAGAATACATCACTTTATTTCAGTTCAGTTGTAGATGAACTTGAATATATTCACTTGTATCGTGAAAGATTTCAGAAACACAATAATTACAAGGACATGCTCACATGCATGCTTCTATCCTCTCTTTCCATCATACTGTCACGAAACATTCATGCTTCAAGAGGATTTGACATTTTACCTGGTACAAGACTTTACCTTATTTTGCTACATGCAGGACTGAATGGAAGTTTTACACCATTATTCTGTAAAGAAAAGAAAATTCCGCTTCAGCCATGTTACACATTCATACATGCCTTTTCGGAAGAACTCTTAGTCTACTAATAAAATAACAATGCCGTTGAGGATATTAATACAAGCAAAATAGGGTATTGCATGTTTGTACTCCCTCCGTCTCGAAATAGATGTCGCAAGTTTGTCAAAATTTGGATGAATCTATATACTAAATAGTATCTAGATTTATGAAAATTTTGAAAAATCTGAGACATCTATTTTGAGATCGGAGGGAGTGCATAAAACGATTATGACTGAAAATAGTATGGTCAATAATAGGGCAATCGGATCCTTACTCACGCTAGGTTTATACCTTTTCTCATGAACATACTGATGTCTCCCTGGCGAGAAGACAATAGATGTCACGACCCTGGACTTCAGAGACTTCAGAGACGTCCTATACCAATCCATATCCTCGGTTGAACAAACATGTAGGCTGAGATTAAATTAGTACAAGAACATACCAATGACGCCTCGACAATAATGAGTGGGCTGACTGACGATTGATTGACGAAGGTAGGGGAGAGAAGGAAAAATTCGCAGTAGCATGAGCGAGCGAGACCGGCCGGATCGGAACCTGCTGGCCGTGACTACGATGTCCACCGCGTCCTGCTTCCACGAAGACGGGGTCGTGGCGGCTGCCCTACTGGACGCGGCGACTGATGGGGAGAGAAGGACGATGTCAAGGCGGCCTCGACTGTGCGTCGATCTCGGGGAGCGGATGATGGCATGGTTACTTATAGGTGAACCGGGAGCGACGTGGCGATGTGGCGACCGGCGTGGTCGGAAGCGTCCCGTTGGAGGCGTATCGTCATGATATCGAGTGCAGCGGACGCGACGGCGGTGCAGCGGAGGGCAAGGCGAGGGCGTGCTGCAGCGCAGCCTTTCGGCAATGTGGCGGTGGCGCGGCCACGGCGCGGCGGCGATGCGGCGACCGGCGCGGTCGGAGGCGTCCCGTCGAAGGCGCCCCGTCGTGGTTTCTAGTCGGAAATGTTTTAATTACCTTACCATAGCGTAAGGCATGTAACGATCTGGTGTGAAATCCCTCAAATCATGGAGACAATTAGCGAGCTGATTAATGTCTCCGGGCAATCTGCCTTATTAATGCATGTACCGATTAGGTGGGAGAGTAAAATGGTCTTATTTAAAAAAGTGTTAACGAAACCAGTGACCGGAGAAAACAGAGGAAATTCGTCATTTTTAAGTAGTAGAGATTAGGTATATATAGAAAGGGAAAAAGCTATTAGTCAACAACAAATTTCTCTTATTAACTTCTCTCGTACAAGTTCAATTTGTATGTGAAACTTTAGGTGACGATGGCTTGAAGAGCTAAAGATAATCTCCCTCTAGAGATGTCATGAAATAAGAATGCTGAAATGATTACCTCAGATACAAATCCATATGGCTAGGCATACCTGAAGACTGAAGTCATGATAAGACACGAAAGAGAGATGATAGCAGTAGGCACTTAGACAAATATTGTCTCCTATTCTTGGAGTACATTACCTTCATTCTATCTTTGTTTCGCTCTCGTACTTCCTGCCTTCATTCGGTCTTATTATACTTTGATGCGCTATGTAAGTGACATTCTAGAAAAAAGTAATCATATAAGGAGATTACTTTCTACAATGTGCTTATTATTAGATTGTAGATTCCATTAGTTGGTTTCGAAATTACCAGCATTAACTTACCACATCTAAGTTGTGTTCTGCAGGAGAAGAAGGCCTAAGCAATCAGGCATCGGGTCGTGCACCTATTGGGTAAAGAACACACGCTGTGCATGCTCACTAACTGTGGATTATTGTAGAGCAAGGGGTTTACCTATAGCTAGGTTACCCCTGGCGGCTGTGGCTGGGAGCAGCTCCGCTCTCTCACTCTCTCTTCTGCTTTTAGGTCACAGAGACCAGCCTTATATACATGGTTTATTTGGGCCTGGGCCTCACATACAACACTCTCCCTCGAGAGGGGTGTTAGATATCTATCATTCCCATCTTGATACATGCAAGGCTGCATTCCTTAGTTCCCAATCCTTTAGTTAAGCAGTCTGCAATTTGTTGCCCTGTACTCACATGTTCTATCTTGATAATCCTAGCATCCAGTTTTTCTTTGATGAAAAACATGTCTATGTCCACATGTTTGGTTCTATCATGCTGCACTGGATTGTTTGCTATGTTGATTGCTGATTTGTTATCACACCACACATTCACACAACTAATCTCCAATATCTTCAATTGTTCAAGTAAATTCCTTGTACACAACATCTCACTTAGCCCTTGAGCCATAGCTCTACATTCTGCCTCAGCGGTCGACCCAGACACAACGGCCTGCTTCTTACTCCTCCACGGTACCAAGTTCCCACCCACAAAGACACAAAAACCTGAGGTGGATCTACGATCATCTAGGCAACTTGCCCAATCTACATCACAGTACCCATCTATCACGAGATGCTTGTTACTTTCAAATAACAACCCCTTACTGGAGTCCCTTTCAACTATCTCAAAATTCTATACACTGCTTCAAGATGATCACTCCTAGGTTCATGCATGTATCTGCTTACCACACTAACTGCAAAAGCAATGTTTGGGCGAGTATGACATAAGTATAGCAACCTCCCAACTAATCTTTAAAATCTCTCTTTATCTACCAGTTCTCCTGACTGAGCTATCACTTTGTGGTTTTGATCAATTGGGGTTGAGGTTGCCCGACACCCTAGCATTCCTATATCACTTAGAAGATCTAAAGGATACTTCCTCTATGATAGCGCAATCCATTTGGCACACCTGACCACTTTTATGCCCATGAAGTATTTGAGGTGACCAAGATCTTTGACTTCAAATGCTTTACCAAAGCACTCTTTCAGTCTTGCTATTTCTTCTTTATCATCTCCTATAATAATAATATCATCCACATATACATCAAGCATAGTGATTTTCCCATTTCTATGCATTTAGAACATTGTATGATCACCATTACATTGCCCATACCCCATACTGCATACAACACGTCTGAACTTGTCGAACCATGCTCTTGGAGATTGTTTTAGACCATAAAGAGCTTTCTTTAACCTGCATACTTTGCTAGTGGTCTCAGAACTGGAGAACCTAGGTGGGATCTCCATGTAGACCTCCTCATGTAAGTCCTCACGAAAGAAAGCATTCTTCACATCAAGTTGATGTGGAGACTACCCAAAAATTGTTGTACAAGAGATGAGAATCCTCATCGTGCTCATCTTTGCTACTGGGGCAAAGGTCTCATCATAGTCAATGGCGTAGGTCTGGCTGTACCCCTCGCCACAAGCCTTGCTTTGTACCTTTCAATCTTTCCTTCTGCATTTTGCTTCACAATGTATACACACTTGTAGCTGACTGCCTTCTTCGTGTTGGAAGAGGAGTTAGTACCCATGTCTTGTTCTTACACAGAGCTTCCAGCTCTTCCACCATGGCCATGTGCCATTTTGAGTCCTCCTTTTCCTTCTTCCAGTCAGTCGGAATTACCACGGACTGAAGAGAAGCAACAAAAGCTTGGTAGGATGGACATAATGATTCATAGGAGACATAATTTCCAATATCATTCACATTGAATCTGTAACAGTCAACTGGTCTTGTTGTTGCTGCTCGAGTCCCTTTTCTCAAAGCAATTGGCACCAATTGACCCTTCTGTAGCCACCTACTCACGTTCATCTTGATCCCCATCTGAGGAAACTGATATCACATCAGTACTACCCTGCTGTTCTATATGTGGCTGTTCTAGTTGCTCCCCCTAATGTGCAACACCAATTCCTCGCTTCCGTGTATACATCTTTAACTTTTCTATTTGAGTTGTTGTCCATCTCGGGATACTACCAATTTTAGCTGGTGCACCAATTTGAGTGGGTGCACTAGGTGCGCCAACCTGCACATCAATGTGAGAGCCACACAAGTTCTAAAGTAGTGTCTTCACCCCCTCTTGACCAATTTCATTAGCCGGAGATTGGTCAAGTACCTCAAACATGGCACTGAGATCAGTTTTCTCACCATAAAATGGTTCTGATTCACGAAATGTAACATCGATGCTAACAAATGTCCTCCTCTTAGACGAGCTCCAACATTTGTACCCTCTTTGTCTGAAGAGTACCCAATAAAGATACACTTGAGTGCCCGAGGATGCGGTTTATTGACCGATGACCTATGATCGCGAACAAAACAAACACAACCGAACACCTTGGGAGGGACTAGAAATTTATTTTCTGTGAAAATCAACTCACACGGTGATTTCATACCTGTCACCCGAGATGGTGTGCGATTGATCAAGAAGGTGGACATGACATCATGACAGCTTCACTCCACATGAACTTGGGCACATTCATGGTGAACATGAATGACAGAGCCACCTCCAGTAGGTGGCGGTTTTTCCTCTCTGCCATCCCATTTTTAGGAGGTGTATCCGGGCAAGATGTTTGATGCAGGATGCCCTTGTCAGACATAAAAGCACCCATGTCCTTGTTAACATACTCAGTGCCACGGAGTGCTTGAATTTTCACATTAAATTGAGTTTCAACAAGTGCATAAAATGTTTTGAAACACTGAAACACTTCATCTTTATGTCTCATAAGATAGACCCAAGTCATTCGAGAATGGCAGTCAATGAATGTAACGAAGTACTTCATACCACTAATAGATACCACTAGACATGTCCATACATCAGGATGAATTAAAACAAAGGGAGATATACTCATGATCCCCTTGGTCACGTATGAGCTTTTGGTATGTTTAGAAAACTCACACACATCACAACATAGCTTGATCTTTTCCACACCACTCATTACATTAGGAAATACTTGATACATTTTGTCAAAAGACACATGTCCCATCCTACAGTGATGGATTAGGGCTCTAGTCTCATTATCCTTAGCAACTGCATCTAGCATGTGCATTCCCTCCTGGCCTGTCATGCTGTGTTCCATGTACCACATCCCCCACGCCTTATTCCAGTCCCAAGACTCCTGTCCATTGACCTCTCCTGGATCACGAACACAAACCAGTCAACAAATGAGTCTACAATCAGTTTGATCAACCAAAGCACTCAAGGACAGTAAGTTGACGGGAAAAGATGGCACATGCAACACTGAGGATAATTTTATACTTGGTGTGCAACTGACTGTCCCGACACCTGTGATGGGCTGGGCTGGGCCATCTGCTGTCTGAATGGTTTTCAGATGGGTAAAAGAGTGTGGTGTATATGATGTGAACTCACTAAAGTCTCCAACAACATGTTGAGATGCTCCAAAGTCTAGCACCCATTCAGAATTAATTTTATGGGCTGCTATTGATGCGTGTTCATTATTACCTTTATTTGTGTCGACAAAGTTGGCATAGCTAGTAGCAGTTTCCTACCCTCCTTCTGGCTAGTTCCCTTCAACTGCAGCAGCTATATTAGCCTTGGGAGCATGCTAGGAACCACCACCTCCCTTCCAAGAACCACCACTTCCCTGCCAAGGACCACCAATGCCATTCCAAGAACCACAACTGCCATTCCGACCAACTCTATTGCTGCTGCCAGCACCATACCTCTGCCTCTTCTGAGTGCTGTGCAAAAATGGCTAAGATGCCCTTATTGTCCACAATTAAAACAGTCCCTAGAATCTTACTGCTCAACCACTCTGTAGGTAGATTCATTTCCATTTCCCCTTTTAAGTTGCAGGCGAACCTCTTCTTGGGACATCGTAGCAATTGCTTCATCTAGAGATACAAGCTTTGGCTGATGTAGCAAGGTTAGCATGCCTGCTCTCAAAACCTATACTGGGACCTTTTAGAAACTGCATTACACGCCTGTGCTCAATCCAATCGGTGGCAAGCTCCATGGATTCAGCACGTGGTAGCTTAAGGAGACCACACTGTAGCATCCCATCTATCTAACATCTGTAATGCTACATGGTCTAATAATAAAATGCTACTTCCTACATATATTTGTTGCATTTGTTATATCATGCTCATGTTATCATGCCACATTGCATTTGAGCATCATATAAAACTCTTTTTCTTTTGGTTCTTATCTCATATGCACTATTAATTGTATTTAGCTCTTGATATATTGTATTTGGCTCTTGATAAAGGCTTGATGCCCAAGTTGAGTTGGGGGCATATCTTTTATTAACTCCACCACCTTTTTCGTGTCACCGCCCCTTTAATTCTACCATCCAACTATATGTGAGCTTTGAATTTTAATTGGGTTTACCTCTAGCTCATGTGGGTTGGGATGGATCCACTTCTACTTCCACATGCTCCCATATATGCATCATGTTGTTTTCACAATGTTGATATGTGGAGAGCCACATGGCCACCTTTGCATGTTATGTGAGTATTTTCCTTGTCTAGCTTCCATATGCTTTGGTTTGGAGTATTTGATCATGTATGAATATAATTATGGCTATATACTTACCTAGTGGAACATACACACTAGCATGCCCACATTATATTCAAATATGAGCATTTTCCATCTATTCTACTTGGGACACCACTCTTGTTCTTTGGCTTGGTCTTAATCCCATAATTTTGGTGCATGTGCTAATAAATGCCATGGACTTTTACAATTGTTTTCACCATAGTAATTAATGCATTTATTATACATGCATGGGCCATGCAAGATCATCCTCTTTCTTTGGTTTTTCTTCGGTGTAAAGTGAGGCATGGTTTTCTCCCATGATCCAACCTAGTTTCTCTTCCTCTCTTTATTCTTTTTGGTGCCATCATCTAAACCTCACTCTCACCTCCCTATCTAGACCTAAACCTACACAACACCAAACCCTAACTATCTCCCTCTCTCTTTACACCTAGCTAAACCCTAGCTATTTTTTCCTTCCTAGCTTCGGCTAAGACCAAACTCTCCCCTCTCTATCCTAATCGCCACCACTCCCAGGCCAAGCCTCCCCGTACCACCACCCTGGCTCGGCCCCAAAACCCCTAGCCTAGCAACCCAGCCCGAGCCACCATGCCGACCCTGCCGGTCTAGCCCTAGCCGAGTCCCTCCCCTCTCTGTTTCTCTCCCTCTGCCAAACTAGGCCCCCACCCGAGCCGCCTTGTGTCCACCCTCTAGCCCCAGCTGCAGCCCTCCCAAGTCTCGCTGAGCACGTGAGGAGGAGGAGAAGGAAAGGAGCACGCCACCTTTTTCCCCCTCGCCACCATCCATCCAATGTGCTCTCCCTCTGCCTCGACCTTATCTACCCCTCCTCTCTGCCTAGCGTCACCCAGATCCCTAGGGCCTCGCCCTTCTACTCCTCTTTCCCCACCTACCGCTACCCCTCTCTCTTCCATCTCCGTTCGGCCATCATCGGCATCGACCCGCCGCAGTAGCAAGGAGGAGGCGGGCGTGGCGTTGAGGCGTTGGGGAAGACCGAGAAGACCCCTGCGTCGTCCCTGTCCACACCGTCGAGGGGGAGAAGGCCCAGACCTACTGCACGTCATCGACGCCAACGAAAAACCCTAACCCGCCGGCCGCCAGCATCGCCGACGATCCTCTGCGCTTCGGCTTGGTCCACCACCACCAACCCACTCCCAGTGAGCTGCTGAGCCTCCCTGACATCCACCCGCTGGCCATCGCTTCCTGGACGCGTAGATCCATTCGTCCAACGCTCTCTGTGCGGCGCGCTCGCAGACACGTCCTCGCAGTTGCGTCGCGGTAGGGCCTTCTGGCCGCGTAGATCCTTCTTAGCATCTAGCCAAGCCAGCCTCAGCGGTAGCCGCCGCCGCGTGCGTGCGCCGCGTCGCACGTTCGATCCCCGCCGCGCTCTACCCGCTCCTTCTTTTTCGTCAGACAACAGCGAGAAGAACAACAGTGCAGCGGAGCTTCAGGTGGACTTTTTCCCTTTACCCCCTGCGTCTTTTGTTTGCTCAACCCGCGCTCCACCTGGTCCCACTTGTCTGCCTCTGTGTAACTTTTATAGAAAGGCACCCGGTGCTCTTAACCCTCAACCCGCACTCCAGACCAGGCCCACATGTCATATGCTGTGGCCGTTTTACAATAAGGCACCCGTTAAATCTTGGCCTCAACCTGCCATCCCCATCCGTGCCACGTGGTTGCGCCCTGTTCGCGCACCCGTGCGTGCCCCGCGAACAGCCGGTCCCACCTGTCAATCGCTCAGGCTAAATAAACTCGCGGTGAGAAAAGCCCCGCGTAGAGCCGCGCCGACCCACCTGTGCTGAGTCAGCACCTGGCCCACTCGTCTGCGACTGTGGCTAATTCTCTCTGGGTATAAAAAGTCGGTGTCCTCTTCTGTTTAATAAAAATGATTTCAGAAATGTTTATTATAATTTTAAATCTAGAAATTAATAAATTTTTATTGATAAATCCAAATAATACAAATGATATATGTTTTTGAATCAGAAAAATGTGAGGAATTCAAATATGCCATCCAAACTATTGTTTGCCTATTTTAAATTTTCGAAATTGTTTAATTGCAATAAAAATGCCCTTTTCTTAATTAATTAATAACTTTATTTTTCTATAACTCCAAATTTAACAAATAATATGTCTAAATCGATCAGCGCGACGAGCCTGTTCCAACTAGGCATTCCATGTTATGAATTGAAGCATGCATCATGTCATTATTAAAAATCAGAACTGTTTATAGCAATAAAACTTGACGAAATAATTAATAAAATGATTTATTCTTGTCCCCACACCTCACCATCGCCATGCTACTTTATTGCCATGTAAATTGTGCATCATTCATCATGGCATGCTTGTTTGCTTGTCGCATTTTATTTATATGCTTGTGCACTTTATTTATGTTGGCCTTGTTTGTTTGGTTCTTCTTTTCGGATAGACGTCGAGCAGGGGAAATATCAGGAATCCCAGGAGTACTACCCAGATCCTTCTCTCGCTTCAACTGAGCTGCCAGAAAAGCACTACCACATGCTTGCATACATATAGTACCTATTGCTTCTACCTTATTCTTGCATCATGGAGTCGTGATTGCATTAAATTGAATCACAAGTACTGCATAGCCTTTACTTTTAAACCCCACCGAGCCTGTTCCTCAATCCCATGAGCCATTACTATAGGAGTTGTTTGAGCCATGCGAGTCGTAGAACAACATGTGTAGGGTATGTGAGTGTCTGATGGATAACGAGGTACCTAAACAACTTAACCTGAGTAGTAATGGGATAACTAATGAAAGAGGCACCGGTGAGCAATATCTGCTATTTGGTTTTTCATGCTCACTTGTGTCCCGTAGGACCCCGAGTACTTGATTCCTATTCCTTGACTATTCGCACTATCCACATCTGGGAGGCCTTATGAACCCCTCTGAGCCAGAGCTTGATTCATTTCTATTTCTTGGGGCCACAAAATAGTTTGGGGCTTTATTACTATCCTGTACTTATGCCATGTTTTACTGCTTTATTTAAGATTTGCGTGGAGCACCTGTACTGTTTTGGATCGTGACACATTTTCGCTGTATCGACAAGCCCAGTCACATTTTCGGGTTCCCAGTCGTTTACCGCCGTCCACACAAACCCTGGGTCCGTTCCGGAGCCGGCCAACTTTGTTGCGGGTAGCTTAGTGGGGCGGCCCCCTGAAATATTTTATGAATCCTGCGATCGCTTTGTCGTGAATGCCTCGTTGGGTTTTGAGTTGGTTTTTCCGAGGTTGATCGAGTGTGTGTTGCTATTTGTGCACCCCTGCAGGGTAAATCTTTCTGAAAGCCGTGTCCGCGGTTATGGACGACTTGGAGCACAGTTTCTCGATTATAGAAAAGTATAACTAAAGTACCTTCTTTAATTTGACTAAATATCTGACTAGTAACTAGTGCAATATTCATGGAATGGTTAATAAAACTGCCAACGGATGGGTTGTTCGTCCGCTTTCTCGTTGGTAAGCGAGAAGGAGGATGGATCTGTTACTTTATACTGTTATAACTGTTGTTCTATTTAACGGACATCCATCTATCATTGGTTCAGTGGATGGTTAGCGAGTATCTATAGACTTGTTAGTTATTATCTTTTGCTGTAATTGCGTCACCCTAGGTTATGTCCCCTTTAGAGGCATAAAGACTTGCTGAGTACCCCTAGGATCTCACACGATAAATTGTTTGATTCAGATGAACAGGTGTATTCGCAAGATGGATACTGGATGGAGGAGACAGATGATGTTGGCAACGATCACTCGGTGTAGAGATTCTGGGGATGGGGATCCGCGAGATCTGTGGGCGGGATGTGCTTAGTTATGTGGCATCTTATGCCGATTTACTTCTTGTTCGTACTCGGATCTTGTTTATCGCTTCCGCTTGATACTCTATTGATTGATGTATGAGGAGCTATCCTACACTATTATCTCTATCTAGGATATTTGGATCTTGCCGTATGGCGTTGCAATATTTCTATTTCTTTTAGATGGTATGGCTCTGAGAACTGTTGTAAGGTAGCTTGCATACATGCTCACTTGTGTATGTATTTGATCTCTTCGCCTGTTGCCTACGCCGCTCTCTCTTGTCCCGGTGTTCTTGGAAGTGGTTAGGACGGCCGACGGGTCTACACGTGGGTGGCCTCTGGGCCCCCGCTGTACTATTTTAACCAATTTTGGTTCATCCAGGCTTGAACTTAGAGCGTAGGGTCCGAGGTTGTTACAATTGGTATCAGAGCCATCCCGCCCTTCAGGGTCTCAGCTAAATGGTCGTTGTTAGTTTAGCAAATATTTTGGTAGTTATGTATACTAGGGAAAAACAAAACGTGAGAGTAGGACTGCTTCCATTTTTCTTCTTACCCACCCACCCACCCTTTATTGGTAAGGAAGTGTAACGTTTTCAATCCTCTTCTAAAAATTCAAACTAGGATTCACGTGTTCGGGGTTCCGTAGTACCATAGGTTGTGTCAGTCTCTGTGTGTGTGTGTGTGTGTGTGTAATTCCCTGTCTTTCTGTTGCATCCAACTTGTTGTCGCTATCTGCCATTTGGTTATCAACTATTGGTACATTCCATACCGACAAGCTTTTGTAAACCGACGCGATCTGTCCTACTCTTTGTTATCCGACGCTATCTTGTTAGGGGTGTTTGTTTCCGTAGTTGTTAATCTTTAGGTTCATCTTAAGAAGGAAGAAAGTTGGGATATGTGTTTTACTTATTCATGTGCGGAGTAATGATTTGAGTGCGGGATGGAGTCGCGACCATACCACTACTTTTATCATTCGCTCTTGTATATTGAATTGGTGGAGTTACTAATCTTGATTCGTTAAGTGGTTTTGCGCATATAGTGGTGTTTTAATGCCAAAATTTGCGGAATTTTTTTTCTTTGATAGCTTTGTGTACCACACTCCTTGTTCAGTCGTGTGTAATATGCTTACTATCTTCTAGGTGCTTTGAACTTTGTTGATATTGTAATATCATCTTAGTAATTTGTATCCTTTAATCTTGGTTAATTCCATTTTGGTACTATTGTGGATTATTATTATTCTCCATTATAGTACTGACTTGAGTTTTATATCAATCACAGGATGGCACCACCACGCCGTACTGAGGAGGACATACCACCTGAACTGGGGGCTGCGTGCAAGTATTGCAAATGCCTTGGGAACAATGCAACAGAACCAGCAACGCTTTGAAGAAAGTGTCAGGAGGAATGAGTTTGTTCCGCTACCTCCACCTCCCAAGCGAGGAGACATCAAGGGCTTTCTGAAGTTTAACCCACGTCACTTTGAGGTGTCTGATCAGCCTCTGGATGCTGATGATTGGCTTCGTGAGATGTCAAGGTTGCTGATGACTGCTGATGTACCTGAGCAAGAATGGGTAAAATTTGCCACTCACCTTCAGAAGGGAGACGCAGCTCTATGGTGGGAGAATTACCTGAAGGCAAACCACTCTAGTTTTCAGCCTACTTGGGAGCAGTTCACTGGGGCTTTCAAAGAGCAATACCTGTCAGAAATTGTCATGGAAAGGATGAAGGAAGTGTTTCTCAACCTCAAGCAGGGCAATGACAATGTCAACGCCTATATCAGGAACTTCATGAATCTTTCTCGGTATGGTGGCGATGAGATCTCTGATGACAAGAAGAAGCAAAAGAGGTTAAGGCAAGGGCTCAATGCATCTATCAAATATGCAATCACTCATGCAAGGCCGGGATCTTTTCTAGAACTCCAACATACAACTCTACACGAAGAAGCAAGTAGGCAAGTTTTTGAGGAGTCCAAGAAACACAGTCGTGACGCAGCAAGCTCTTCAGCTATGACAGCTCCTTCTAAGCGCCGCGTGTGGGTTCCTAATACCGCACCGCCGCTCCCGGCTCCACCAAGACCTTCAAGCTACGCGGCAAGGCCACCAAACTCCTTCACCGCGGCTCCTAGGGGCTACAACCACAACTACCCTGGAGCGCCTGGCGGAGTCCCTGGCTACGCTGCTCCACGTCCACCTGGTGCTTGCTACACTTGTGGGAACACTGGGCATCAACACTGGAGTTGTCCCATGAACAACAAAGCTCTTCCTCCACCACCTCCAAGACCTGCAGCAAGTTCTTCTATGGTTCGTGCACCTCCACCGCGGGCTCTCAACGTCAACACCAAGCCCAGGTCCACTGTTGCTTGTGCCAACTGTGTCAACGTCGCTCAAGCTGAACATGCACCTAGAGTTGTGATGGGTACGCTTCCCGTTAACTCAGTCCCTGCACGAGTTTTGTTTGATTCTGGTGCTTCGCATTCTTTTGTTTCTCACAAGTTTGCACATGAGCATGATCTGGCTATGGGTCCTCTATTGCATCGTCTCGTGGTACAATCTCCTGGGTCAAACATGAGGGCTGCTCATATCAGCCATGGCAATCAAATTGAGATTGGTGGCTCTTCGTTCCTGGCTTCCTTAATTATTCTGGGCAACTCTGACATTGATGTTATCTTGGACATGGATTGGTTAACAGCAAATGCAGCTGTGATTGATTATGCTGAACGCTCGGTTTCTCTAAAAATTCCTGAAGGCCATATAGTCTATTCTCCAAGTCTGACTCCTGCAATTCAGCTTTTCTCTTTGGCGGCTCTGAATGATGATGCTATGGATGCTATTCAGAGTGTTCCGGTGGTCCATGAGTTCCCAGATGTTTTTCCTGAAGAGTTGCCAGGTATGCCTCCTGACCGAGAGGTCGAGTTTGTGATTGAGCTTGAACCTGGTACCGCTCCTATCTCCAAGCGGCCTTATAAAATGGGTCCTGCTGAGTTGGCTGAACTCAAACGTCAGCTTGATGAACAAGAGAAGTTGGGTTTCATTCAGCACATCACTTCTTCTTGGGGTAGCCCAACCATCTTTGTGAAGAAGCGAGACCGCACTGATAGACTTTGTGTTGACTATCGGGCTCTCAATGCTAAAACCATCAAGAATAAATATCCCCTTCCGCGGATTAGTGATCTCTTCGACCAGCTAGCTGGAGCTGTGGTATTCTCTAAGCTGGATTTCAGAAGTGGATATCATCAAATCAAGATTCGCAAGGAAGATGTTCCCAAAACAGCTTTCACCACCCGCTATGGCCTGTACGAGTACACGGTCATGTCCTTCGGTCTCACCAACGCACCTGCCACCTTCTCGAGGCTTATGAACTCGGTTTTCATGGAGTATCTTGATAAGTTCGTTGTGGTCTATCTAGATGACATTCTAGTCTATTCTAAGTCAAAGGAAGAACATGAAGAACACCTTCGGTGTGTCCTAAACAAGCTTCGTGAGAATCTCCTGTATGCAAAGTTCTCCAAGTGCGAGTTCTGGCTGCCTGAAGTCACCTATCTGGGGCACGTCATCTCTGCTAAGGGCATTGCCGTTAACCCAGAAACTGTTCGGACAATTGTTGAGTGGCTTCCACCCAAAAATGTCAAAGAAGTCCGGAGTCTCCTTGGTTTGGCTAGTTACTGCCGTCGCTTCGTTCAGAACTTCTCGAAGATTGCGAAGCCTCTTACCGATCTCCTCAAGAAAGGCAAGAAATACCTTTGGTCTCCTGCATGTCAAGCAAGCTTTGAAACACTCAAAGAGAAGCTCACTTCCACTCGAGTTTTGATTCCTCCAGATACATCCAAGCCTTTCCAGATATTCTGTGACGCCTCCTTGCAAGGATTGGGTGCGGTCCTTATGCAAGAAAAACAAGTTGTTGCTTATGCCTCTCGACAGTTGAAGATGCATGAGATCAACTATCCTACACATGACTTCGAGTTCGCATCAGTTGTCTTTGCTTTGAAAGTATGGAGGCACTACTTGTTTGGCAACCGTTGTGAGATCTTTTCTGATCACAAGAGTCTGAAGTATATCTTCACACAACCTGATCTCAATCTTCGTCGGAGGAGGTGGATTGAAGCAATTAATGATTTCGATCTGACAATCAACTACACTCCGGGCAAAGCTAATGTCATGGCCGATGCTCTCAGCCGAAAAGCTTATGTCAACAACCTCATGGTGGAAGAACAACAACCTCTCTTGTGCGAGGAATTCCGCCAGCTCAACCTTGAAATTGTGGGTCAAGGGTATCTTCTGAATCTTCTGGCAACCCCTCTCTTGGAAGAAAAAGTTCGCTCCATTCAACTTGGTGATCCTTACACCAAAAAGATCATCTCCAACATTCAACTGCCGAAGTATGAGTCCTTCCACGTCGACGACCAAGGAGATCTATTCTTTGAACACCGGATGTTTGTTCCGAACTACCCAGGTTTGAGAGAGCAAGTTCTTAAGGAGGCGCATGATTCTGTTCTTTCTATCCACCCTGGCAGCACTAAGATGTACATGGACTTGAAAACACAATATTGGTGGCCTAGGTTGAAATGATATTGTGCCAAGTATGTCTCAGAGTGTGATGTCTGCCGTAGAGTTAAAGCTGTCCATCAGAAACCTTCCGGTCTTCTACAGCCATGGAAGACTCCGGAATGGAAATGGGAGAAAGTAGAGATGGACTTCATAACTGGTTTTCCAAGGTCATAGAAGGGCAACAATGCAATCTTTGTTGTCATCGACAGGCTTTCTAAAGTGGCTCACTTCTTTCCCGTCAAGGAAACAATTTCTGCAATTCAGTTGGCTGAGCTTTATATCAACAGAATTGTTTCTCTGTATGGGGTTCCTCTTGAGATCAGCTCAGACCGTGGAAGCATCTTCACTTCCAAGTTCTGGGGAAGTTTCCAAAATGCTTTGGGAACAAAGTTGAACTTCAGCACAGCTTACCACCCTTAGTCGCAAGGACAGGTTGAAAGGATCAATCAGATTCTGGAAGATATGCTCCGTGCTTGCGTCATCTCTTTTGACATGAAGTGGGAAGAATGCCTTCCTTATGCTGAATTCTCTTACAACAATAGCTTCCAGAAGAGTCTAAAGATGGCACCATTTGAGGTTCTCTAGGGACGCAAATGCAGAACTCCGATTGGTTGGTCGGGCGCAGGTGAAAGAACATTGTTTGGCCCCGACATTGTAACTCAAGCGGAGGAGAACGTTCACATCATTCTCAAAAACCTGAAGGTTGCTCAAAGTCACCAGAAGAGCAACTATGATAGGAAGCACACGGACATGGAGTATGTCCCTGGTGATCTCGTTTACCTTCGTGTCACTCCCATGAGAGGCACGCACCGGTTTGGTATCAAAGGAAAGCTGGCTCCTAGATACATCGGTCCTTTCAAAGTTCATGGAAGAAGAGGAGAAGTTGCTTATGCTCTTGAGCTCCCTGGAAAACTCAAGGTCCATGATGTTTTCCATATCTCTCAACTCAAGAAGTGCTTCAAGGATCCCGGCAGGACCGTGGACCATGAGCTCATCAATCTCCGAGAAGATCTGTCTTATCAAGAACACCCCACAAAAATCCTAGAACTCGCAGAAAGAAAGACTCGCAACAAGTCTATAAAGTTCTGCAAGGTGCAGTGGTCGCACCATTCCATTGATGAAGCCACTTGGGAACGTGAGGATGAGCTCCGTGCCAAGTATCCTACCCTCTTCGTGTCTTCTTCTTCTTCCTAGAATCTCGGGGCGAGATTCCTATTTAGTGGGGGGGAGTTGTAGCATCCCATCTGTCTAACATCTGTAATGCTACATGGTCTAATAATAAAATGCTACTTCCTACATATATTTGTTGTATTTATTATATCATGCTCATGTTATCATGCCACATTGCATTTGAGCATCATATAAAACCCTTTTTCTTTTGTTTCTTATCTCATATGCACTATTAATTGTATTTGGCTCTTGATATATTGTATTTGGCTCTTGATAAAGGCTTGATGCCCAAGTTGAGTTGGGGGCATATCTTTTATTAACTCCACCACCTTTTTCTTGTCACCACCCCTTTAATTCTACCATCCAACTATATGTGAGCTTTGCATTTTAATTGGGTTTACCTCTAGTTCATGTGGGTTGGGATGGTGAACGAGTCCTTAGAAGAGACAGGTGAAAAATTCTCATTATAATCAATACCTTCTTTTTGAGTGAAGCCCTTAGCCACAAGCCTTGCTTTAAACCTTTCAATATCACCTTTGGAGTCACATTTGGTCTTATAGACCCATCTGCTGCCAACAGTTTTGGCTCCTTTAGGGATTTCTACTAAGTACCATACATCATTAATGCTCATGGACTTCATTTCATCTTTCATAGCATCAAGCCATTCTGATGAATGATCACTTTGTATGGCTTTCTTATATGATGCAGGATCATCATCCAACATCAACTCATTCATATCCTCACTCATATAAGTCACATAATCATCAGGAATAGTAGACTTTCTAGCCTGCTTTGACCTTCTGAGAGGTGCATTATTTGGTACCTCAACCACAACTTCAGGCTGTTGAGCATCTTCCGTAGAAGTATCATTAGGTATGGACTCTGATGGAGTCACTAGTATCTCAGCAGGAGTAGCATTAGCAGTCGTCACAACTGGAGGTGAAAACTCAACATGAACATGAAACACTGGCTCTTGGATCATAGGAATCGGAACATAATCTCGTTTCTCCTCCAAGATTATTTCCCTGGGAGTCATACTCCTCCTCATCATATCACTTTCCAAGAACACGGCGTGTCTTGTTTCAACAAACTTAGTGAATTGCTTTGGACAATAGAAACGATATGCCTTAGATTTGTCAGGATAACCAATGAAGTGGCAGCTGACAGTCTTGGGGTCTAACTTTCCCATAATTGGATTGAAAACTCTTACCTCGGCAGGGCAACCCCACACATGCAAATAACTCAGGGTAGGTTTTCTCCCAGTCCATAATTCATACGGTGTTTTGGGCACCGATTTACTGGGGACCTTATTAAGAATATGTGCAGCTATCTTTAGAGCTTCTATCCATAAACCAAGCGGCAAAGTGGAGTGACTTAACATACTCCATACCATGTCCATGAGAGTATGATTCCGTCTTTTAGCCACTCCATTTTGCTGAGGTTCGCCTGGTGCTGAATACTGAGCAACAATACCATTTTCCTGTAGGAACTTAGCAAAAGGTCTAGGAATTTGGCCATAAGTAGTGTGTCTATCGTAGTACTCACCACCACGATCAGACCTTACAACTTTGATCTTTTGACCAACTTGATTCTCAGCTTCAGCTTTGAATATCTTGAACTTTTCTAATGCCTCAGATCTTTCTTTGGTAGGATAGATGTATCCAAAGCGGGAGAAGTCATCAGTGAATGTTATGAAGGAATCAAAACCATCCACTGATTTCACATTGAATGGACCACAGATATCTGTGTGAACGATTTCTAAAACTCCCGTGCTTCGATTTGCACCTTTCTTAATTCTCTTAGTATATTTCCCTTTGATGCAATCAATACAATGATCCAGAACCGCATCTGAGAAATCCAAAGGATGAAGAACTTGCTCTTTAATAAGACGCTCAATTCTCCCCCTCGAAATATGGCCCAAACGATAGTGCCATAATTTCGAAGAAGTCTCATCATCATTGCACTTCGCTTAGTACTAAAATTCATATTAGAAGAGGCATTAACTTCATTTAGGGAATCACTTAAGGAAACAAGATAAAGTTTGTCTTGTCGAAAGGCAAGACCAACATTATTATTGTCAAACATAATTATACATCTCTTGTTCCCAAAATCACAGTGAAAACCATCATCATCTAAGCATGAGACAGACACGAGGTTTCGTCTCATAGAGGGTACATAAAGTACATTACGTAAACGAAGCATAAAGCTGCTATGGAGCATAAGTGAGAACTCTCCAATAGCCTCAGCCTCAGCTTCAGCACCATTAGCAACTCTAATGGTTCTTTCCCCTCTTCTTAGGGTCCTCTTCATATCGAATCCATGTAAGGAGTTTGCAACATGAATTGTTGCACCTGAGTCAACCCACCATGTATTGGTGGCATAATTAACATAAAGGGATTCGTCAACAAAGGTTATAACATTAGTACCTTTCTTATTGAGCCATTTCATGAACCCAATACAATCCCTCTGGACAAGTCCACTTTTTCCACAAAAGCGACATCCATTAGGATCTTTACCATCAGCATTAGGGTGTGCATCTACATTAGGAGCTCTGTTAGGATTCTTTTGCTGAAAGAACTTAGAAGATTTCCCTTTATCTTTAAACTGAGCAGGTTTAGGCTTCATAAACTTTTTCTTCTTCTGAGAATGCTTGAACTAATTGACATGGTTAACTCATCTAGCTTTAAGACTTTTCTCCTCTTGTACACATCTAGCCATCATTTCATCCATGCCCCATTTAGAATCCATCGCATTGTAATTGATGGTAAACAGAGAGAACTCCATAGGCAAGGATGACATAATAAAATGGACAAGGAAACCTTTAGAGATTTCAATTTCCATTGTCTTAAGTTTAGTGGCCATGTTAATTTTCCTCATGATATGTTCTCTCAGACTCCCAGTTGGATCATACCTTTCATCAATAAGCCTTCTGATGAGGCTTGTTGCATAAATTTTGGATGATCCCTTAAACTGGTCCTCAATCTTTCCAAGGTAACCTTGGCAGTCTGAGAGTCTGGAACAGCTCCCCTCATACTCTGAATGATGGAGCCCTTAATAATCATGAGACACTTATGATTTGAATCCTCCCACTTAGTTTTCTCATCATCATAAATCCTTTTCGGGGCATCATAATTCTCATCACCTTCAGTAGGTGCTATAGGAGGATCCTTAAGGAGGGTATAATCAATATTCAGCAAAGCTAAAGTGATCTCAAGCTTCTCCTTCCAAGTACCAAAATTACTACCAGTCAACAGTTCTATGCCATTAATAATACCGACAATTTGAGAGGCATTAGATGCTGCAAAAGAAAACAAATGCTTTGAGTAAGCATAACCATTTCATACTCCTTTCATCAATCTAGTCTACATCAGCTTTGGCCCAAAATAGACATGATCGGTAAAATTCTGTGATCAGAACATCTGCCAATCAGCTTTGGCCAGAATGACAGATATAAGCCACACTTAATTAAATCCTCTCATACAAGGAATTCTTCCATCAATCTGGAACACATCAGCTTTGGCTAGAAGTAAAACAGACCAACAAAATTTCATGGTCAAAATGTGCATCAATCAGCTTTCGCCAGAATGATAGACATAAGCCATGCTTCATTTGAGGATTTCAAACTTTAATTTGCAGCAAAACATTATTATCTCAATTTATTTGAAGAATAACACAAAAGAAACAACTAAATATAATAAACACATCAGA
The DNA here is from genome assembly GCA_910589775.1 of Avena eriantha. NCBI lineage: Eukaryota > Viridiplantae > Streptophyta > Magnoliopsida > Poales > Poaceae > Avena > Avena eriantha. The sequence goes on from OU342746.1 coordinate 175,888,197, forward strand.
AAGAATTAACTTATCATAATGAAACACATCAAACTTACTTAAGTGAGATACATAATTGCATGACAAAAGAATAATTTGTCACACAATTGTGTTCCATAATTGACATAATAAAATATGCCAAAAATTTAGCTCCAAAAACTACTTATATAAGCCCTAACTCATAAAACATTAACTGTTAAATCTCTATACTTAATCTGGGCTCGAACAGAAAATTTGGCCCAAAATAATTCTTCCGGACTAGGCCAAAACTAGCCTAGCCCGTCTCCCCTCACCCCCTTTTAGTGGCCCACTGGCCCGTTAAATAGCCGAGGCTGTGAGCCGTTGGATGCGATCCAACGACAAAGAGCATGCCCGCCCGAATCGAAACCAACCCACGACGGCTGCCTCCCGAACCCTAGCCCCCATTTCCCCCTCCCGACGCAAGCGACGCGATCGAGAGAAGCGGCGGCGACGACGAGCGACAACGCCACGGAGGAGAAGGCACGGCGTCGACCAGGCCCCCTCGCCGGAGCTACGTGCGGCTTTAGCCGGCGTGCACCTCCGTCGAGCGGCTCTGGACGATGACCTCTGCGCGGAGACGAGCAGGTGTCCCTGCCAGACGTCAACGACGCCACGCCAAGACCAGCACCGCGACGAGCCTCGACGACGACAAGCGCAAGAGGAAGCACCGCCACGACCCGATGCAGTGGATAGCCAGGTGGCTTGGGTCCGAGCCCGGGCACATCTGCCAGCTTAGAGGGTTGGCTCCGGCACCACCGTGGCCGGCGACAACGACGGGGCCCATTAGGTAAGTGTACACTGCCTCTTAGAACATTAGAATTAAAGTTAGGGTTCCTCCAATTTAGGAATTAGGGTTAGGGTTCATCAGTAATTGGGGAATTTAGGGTTAGGGTTCATCAATTTGACGAACTAGGGTTAGGGTTCCTCAGAAATTGGGGATTAGGGTTAGAGTTTGCACCAATAACTCAAATCTCCACATAAAAATTGCATAAAAGCAACCCTAGCACCTGTTCTTGATCTGTTAGGGCTCAAAATTAAATGTTTTAGGGCTAAAACCTCAACTTTATGCAGTTCTAAAACGAGAACTTGAACAGAAACATAACTGCAGCAGCAAGAACTTGAACAAACTATAAAGAACAAGCTTGATCTTGAACAAAAAACAATACATGAGGGGCTCAATCTTAGAGCTAGATGCTCTGATACCACTGTTAGGATCCATAGGATCAACTAGCTCAAGATTAGGCCACAAAAAGAGAGATCAGGGTGTGTACCTTGATCTGGAGCACCAGCCATGTCCTCCACTTGTTACTTCTTCACCTGATGATCTTGATTTAGTTCTAGATGTAGTTCTTCCTAGTTCTGTGAGTGTTGGCTTTGATCAGATAGCAGGGGAGAGTGAGAGAGAGAGAGAGAGCACATCCTTGTGTGGAATCACTACTCAGCTCAAACCCTAGGACCCCTTTATATAGCACCTGCACTAGGGGAACCACACCTCTAAATGGATGGTCAGGATGCCCTTGATCAGGGCATCCAATGGCTGTGATTAAAAGCCGCTTAAAAGACATAAATCTAAGTTATTTGATCACAGAAAACTGCAGATCACTAATATCCAACAGTTCCAACTTGTCGACATCAGGTTTGCGACAAGTAGACTGGTCGAGCGACACGTAATCCTTGGCTCAGATTCACTTTGTAGCTGCCGGCAGAAAAGGAAAAGTAGACATCAGTAAGCGCTCCACACAGTAAAAGAAAGTAGCCGCAGCAGTATTCTGAAACATAGTACTGTATCAACGATGTATACCTAGCTAATATCAATAAGTGCCTAGCAGCCTACTTTTCCACTCAGGCAAGTCTGATCGATCCATGTTAGAGAAAGAAGCTTCAAGAATACACCAATTACCAAAAGAAAAGCAGAGGTGTATACGATCTAGAAAATGGCAACCATTTGTGACAACACATAAGGGTAGTAGCAGACCAGGATAAATTATGGGATAGAAGAAATACAGAAATGTTGCACCTTATAATTCGAAACAGAGGGATGAATCCAGAAGAAATACTGCAATGTTACCCCTGATAATTCAGCAGCATGCTACTTATTCTTTGATGCTGCAGTATTACACCCTTTAGGGGATTTTTTAAACCGCTGCAAAATCGGTTTTTTATTTCGTAACAGACGGGCTTAGAATCGACATATTTGTTAACTCTAAGGTGTGCAAATGCATGCAGCATAGTTCATGGTAAAAATCGAATAACTAAAAGCCTATGCAAAAATAAGGGAGTAAATATTCTATGAGTAATAGACATTGTAATCAATCTTTATTCCCTCATAAATCAAGAACTACTGGAGCTTGGTTAGGATCAGTTACCCCTGGGACATGAACAAAGATGGGACCGAATGCATTCATGGCCTGCAGGAGCGGTGGCTCCTCCTCCAGATTGTACAACAAAGATGAGAACACTCATTCATCCATCACGAAATATTCCGCCCAAAATCTTAAATCCAACATGGAGCACTCATAAAGCAAGCTAAAATTAAAGATCACAGGGTAGAGCCGAACTGATCTCGCCCAGAAAACTGAGTCCCTCTTCCGGAAAACCTTCCACCAAATGGCTACAGTGACAAAATCCACAGCATCTCCACAGTACAAAGTAGAAACTAACCCAGATCACAGCGCAGGGAGGACCAGGCGGCACCACGGCCGGCCGCAGCTTTAGCAGGAACATATGTCTGGCTGTTGCTGAGTTCAGAACACTGTTTGGCCTGTCTCTGTAACAGTCAGTTCAGTGCGGCCAGAGATGAAACAATCTCCAACCCCAGAGGAAACCTTCTTTCTTTGTGAACTGGTGCATCGTCCACAGGATTCAGAATGCTGTCTTAGCACTAGGTGGCAGTCAACTGATAACCTGTGGGTGTTGATAAAAGCTGGATAGGTGGAGTTCTCTGGACCCTGGACTAGAACGGGAAGAGTGGAAGAGGCAAGATCTTGCTTCGGGAACACTGGAGAATTAACACAAATAAAGATAGAAAACAGACAACATGAAAACAATGATAAACACTGATGTTCCAACAGCATATTTTATTTTGAACAAACTAAGAGAAGAGTACATTGCAGTTTGCACCACCTAATTTGACAAAAGCCAAATGCTATGTTACTGCTCGACAACTAGCGACAGCATATCGTCCTAAACGCCTTGAAATAGGCGCACGGGGATAACTTGCCAAACTCTCCTCATATAACAGGGGGATCCAGGGAAGAATTTTACTGTCTAGTGGATTTTCTCTTTGCAAAGGCACCTCACCAGAGCAATGCTTCCCTCGTGAGTTAGGTGACTTATCCAAGAACGTGTGCTGCTGCTCTAAACGCAGCACCTCGTCAAGATCATACAAGTTCTCAATTGTGCGCCTCACTGGATCATAAAGACCAAGCTTCTTCCCTGTGTTGAGCAAGATCCTCCCATCTTTGGGATCTACAGCTAACGGCATCACAACATCTGCTCCAAGGGGATAGCACCAGTAGCCTAACCAGCCTTCCAGATATACCTTATATGCTCTATCCCATCGATCATGCTTCAGTTTCCAAATATCTAATTCTTGTGCAACTGGATCTGCAAGGACAACACATAATGTTCCCTCAAGCTCTACGACGAATGCTTGACAAGGACTTGTGTCGTTCCACATAGCGATACATGGAGGGCAAGGGATGATAGAAAACGTCTGCATTGCAATATCAAACGACACAATAGCTCTCTTGTAACTCTGGCCCAACCTTGGTTCACTCATCCAGTATAGAACTCCTGACAGATAGGCTGGTGGCATGCCGCTTAAGGGCAGGGGAAGTTCAAACTCGTGCAGCGCTGAACAAGGGGTAAAGACTGAGCATGTCATAAAATACGCACGAGATCTGAAGTCCTTCAAGTGATACAAAGTCTGAACAATGACATGCTGCTGCGTCAAGAGATTGAACCCCAGGCCAGCATTCTTGTTGCCAACTGCAAAAGCATGGTTTTCCGATGTGCAGGCATTGCCACGCATCATCACGAGTACGTGGTCGGGTACATCGTCGTCTAGCATAACTGGAGTGCGGAAGCTACAGCGGTAACCGGTGGAAGGGTTGTATAAATAGTCCTCCATCTCAGTACTTAGGAGGTTCATACCATGACAAGGCTTGGAGCAAACAACCTTTGTGTTAAGCCATGTACCTCCTTGACAAGGAGCCTCTCGAAGTAGTAATTTCTTCAAAGGAGCAAAGCTAAAACCCAACCCTCCAGCACCGTTGCCCACAAACATGATCTTTGGGCTCCTGTCCATGTTGTTGTGGGCATAGTAAGAGCTCATGAAGCTTTCGCTCCCAATCAATCTAAGCCACTGCTTGCTGACAAGTTTGAGCTGCACGGTAAAATCACCCGGGAGTCGGAACAAGATCTCCTTAACCGCTTTAGCCAGCGGAGACGACAAGGCTATCTCTTCATTCGTTTTATGCACCGGAGCAAGACTCTCTTTAAATAAACAAACTCTAGGAGCAGATTTCTCAGTCTCGTAAGATGAAGAAGTTTCTCTTATTGAAAGAATGGTTTCCAGAATTCCTGACACTGGATCATAGGTAATCGCCTTGCGTTTGGACGTGACGAGGATTACCTTATTCTCCCCTGATCTGTAATCTCCACCAAGAGTAGCAATAACTCTAATAACTTGTGGATCGGTCAAATCTCTTTCAACGTGCTGCAGCAAATCAATGCTATGCTGCAGTGACCAATAATCCCCTGAGCTAGAGCTGGAGCTGGAGTCCTTGATCATCTTCCAAATCTCCAGCATACTAGTACCATGAGGACGAAGGTCCCGGACCATACACAAGTGGCCAGCAAGCTCCACCAAGTGCACTCCTGATCGTGATACCTCGAAGGGTGGTGAGCGGACCCATCTAAACGTCTCGTCTTTGACGGAGAACGATAAGACAGCAGCTCTCGGCCTTGTGGGCAGAGTAGCTGGGTCAATAAGCCAATGCAGAAATCCGTCTGCAAACACCGGCCTCAGTTGACGTTCGCTCCACCTTACGGTAGCAACCGCGGCATCAGCAAACTCCCAGAACCTGAAGGGCACGCCTCCAGCAGCCGGCCGCCACCGATCCCCCCCACCGAGGATATACACCTCACACTTGATCCTCTGCTTCTCGTCCAAAGTCCCGCAAGACAACCTCACCACCTTGTACTCCTTGGTCCTGGCGTCAAAGCCGAGACCTGCAGTGGAAGAGAGCGCATGCTGGCAAGGCGGCAACCGGGTGACTGCCCTTGTGGCCACGTTGAGAACATAGTAGGCTGGCGCCACCAGGTCATGCAAGAGGGTGAGGCCCCGGCACGGCGCAGGCGTCATATCCGCAAAGTCGCCACGCACGCCGTCCAGAGAGAATAGCTGGCCGTCGCTGGGGTCCGATGAGTACACCCGAGTGGAGTCAAATGACGCTGTCGGCGAGATGAATACGAGCTTAGGCGGCACCACCGCTTCCGCCTTGGCCATGTGGAGGCCGCAGAACTCCTCGGAAGAGAGCACCGCCGCCCAAGAGCGGCAGGCGGCGCGGAACCGGAGGATGGATTTGACAGGCAGACGCAGGAGCACCTCCGTCATCAGCTCGTCCGGCAGCATCGACGCACCAATCACTGCAACGGACATCCTTCTTCTCTTGTCGCTCGTCATCGAGCCGAGATCGGAGCAGCTGAGATCCGATTCGGCCAAAGATCTGGTTTGTTAGATGTGAGCGAACAAACATCGACAGCGAGGAAATCCAGGAAAGACAAGGCGCGACGATCTTCTCGGCTTCCAGGCCGATTCGGCGACGCCGCGGAAGGGGATTCGATGGCGCTGGCCAAGAGGATCGGGCGACCCGGTGGGCGGACTTTATTCTTTTTTTCCGGAAGTTGCCCGAAACCGAACAGTTTTCTTTTTCTTTTTCTTTTGAGTGGACGGAAACCGAAGACGACTTTTTTTAGAATACGAATTCGAATAGGTTCCCTATCGCGTCCACAGCACAATCGCTGGCCTGAATTGAGAAACTAGAAAAGTTCAAACTAGGGAAACACTTTATTTCTCTAAAAAGATGACCATTTGCAGACAGATTTTGAACTAAGAACTAAGATTGGCTATTTATGCATAAATCATTGATCCGAATGGAATACAAAACGAAGTATTTGTGATTTACTGATTTTTTTAATTTTTTCTGAACTGTTAATTTAGTTCAAAATATAAGCTAATCTGGTGCGTTGGATTTAGAATGGAGGACAGATATATGGGCAAAGTCTCTGAGACTTGGCTTCACCAAGTTACCGAGCTGATTCCCTTGGGCTAATATATGTGGCAGTGTCGAGGAATATGGGCCACCCTTGTAGCGGTCTAGTTATCTTGCGTTAAGTACGGTCTATAGGGGTAGCGTGAACTGTACCTAGTTTTTTCTATAAATTAGACTCTCTCCGGCAATCGCAATGGCGAGGGGTGTTTCTTCTGACACCAACCTGCTCCTAGCTCTCGTCTCCAATCAACGTCCCATTCGGGCTAATCAAGGGGACGTCATGTACGTCTTTCGGGCCTTGACAGCGTGGGAAGGAGGCAAGATGGAGGGCACAGTTTCGAATCCTAAAACCCTAGATGATGGGGGCGAAGTTTTTGAAAGAGGGTGGATCATCTAGCCCAAAACCACAGATGAATCTGCAAGATCTGATGAAGAAACTCGTGCTCAAGGATGAGGAGCTCGATGATGTGGTGCTTCCAAGGAAAGATTTCGTCAGTCTGAAGGAAGGAGCGAGTTGGATGGCGGTGGTCAAAGTGCACACCACAAGGAACTTTGGGAACCAACCTTCCAGAAGATGGATGTTGCGTGGGGTTTTGCACGGAAGTGGACAATCAGGACGATGGAGGACAATCTCTTCGTTCTTCATGTATCCTTCCTGGGAGATTGGAACAGGGTGACGTTTGAAGGACCCTGGATCTTCAGACATCAAGGTGTGCTGCTGGAGCCATACGAATAGCTGACCCACAATCGGTGATCCTTGACCGTATTCATGCATGGGTTCAGATACAAGGGATTCCCCCTCTATTCCATAAGGAGAATATAGTGAAGTACATGACTACACATATTGGAGAAGTACAAAGAGTGGATCTATATGCTCTAGGTGCAAGTGGAACCAACTTTGTAAGGGTGAGAATCAAGCTAGACATGAACAAGCCGCTGACATGTTTGGTTGGTCTGCACTCGGAAGGTAGCGAGAGGATGCATTTTCAGGTGTTGTACGAGAAGTTGTCGCGCTTTTGTGAGGTGTGTGGGTTGTTTGCGCATGTCCATGAGAAGTGCAGAGAAGGTGTCCATCATGATGCCGCTAAGAAGTACGGGTCTTGGATGATAGCCTCGGTTGATGGCTGGCATCAGATGGCTCTAGGGGTGCGAGGTAGGGTGCAAATGGACAGGGTGGTCGTGGAAGTGGCAAGGCAACTGACTCACGTAAGAGGCTGTCAGGTGAATCACCACCATAGGAACCAAGGATAGTACCAAGGGGAAGGAGAAGAAACCTAGTATGCCACAGATCACCACTGGCAATGAACAGGGGGTAAAGGTGTTGAGACAGGTGCACAAAATAACTTAGATAGGGTCCTGATATTGGAGGCAGTAAACTCAGGGCTAAGTCAATCACCTGTCAAATAGGACCCAAAGAGGGCACAGAAGGGCGATACAACCACCACCGAGGTAAGCTCTAGTGCAGAGCGCCACCATGAGCAATGAGTTGCATGAGCTATAACTGTCGCAGCCTTGACAACACTGTGACAGTCCGTGAACTCCACGATCTTGTGGGGTGTATTAAGCCTACTGTGTTGTGTGTCTTGGAAACTCAGATACACAAATTTCGAGTAGAGGGATTATCTAAAAGTTTTGGTTTTGATAATTGTTTTGCAATTTGTAGCTCAGGTCAAAGTGGAGGACTTGGTTTGTACTAGAGCAATGATATAAATATTGATATTTTTCCGTATTCGCAGTATCACATTGATGTTAGGGTTAAGGAGAGGGATGGTGATCCGTGGAGGCTTACATGTGTCTATGGCGAGGACCAGGTCTCACAGCGTTTTAAAACATGGGACATGTTGAAGCATATTAAATCATCCAATGTGTTACTGTGGGTGTGTATTCGCGACTATAACGAAGTTCTTCATCAGTAAGAACACGAAGGAGTGTGAAGGAAATATGCCCTGAGAGGCAATAATAAAGTTGTTATTACGTATTCCTCATATATGATAGATGTTTATTTTGCATGCTATAATTGTATTGATCGGAAACTTCAATACATGTATGTTTAATAAACAAAAAGGGTTCCTAGTTATGCCTCTCTTATAGACTAGCTTGTTGATTAACAAGATGATCAAGGTTTCCTGATCATAGACATTGGATGTTGTTAATAATAAGATCACAACATTTGTGAAATGATGTGATGAACATTCATCCGAAGTATAGCATTATGATCAAGTCATTATGTTTACATTGCTATAACATCATACGCAGTAATCTTTATTCTTAGACCATGAGATCATGTTAATTGCTAACACCTAAAGAGTATCTTGATAACATCAAACGTCACACCGTAACAGGGTGACTATAAAGATGGGTTCAGTGCTACGAAGGTGTTATGTTGAGGCTCATGGATCAAGAGTGGAATTTGTCAATCCCGATGACGGATAGATATACTCTAGGCCCTCTCGGTGATATCACATTAAGATAGCTTGCAAGCAAGTGATGTGATCACTAGAATGTTATATCACGGGAACGAGAAAAGAGTGCATGTCGGTAACGAGATCAAACTAGGTATTTGGATACCGGTGATCGAATCTCGGACATGTATTATATCATGAGACAAATGGATTAAAATTACTAGCGTTAAAGGTTCTCACGATCACGGAAGTCATCGTTGAATATGCAGGAGTCAGTATGGATCTCTAGGTCCCGCTTCTGATTATTTATCTGAGAGGAGTCTCAATCATGTCTGCATTATTCGCGAACCGTAGGGTGACACACTTAAGAGTTACCGGACACCATTTTGGAGCATATATATTTTAGACGAAAGAATTGCAAAGCGCAGGAATTGTTTCAATAGAAACCGGAATTGTTTCGGGTGAAATTGCAGAAAGTGGTTCTGCATGTGATATTGAAATATTGCAAGGGATTATATGTGATGTTTGTTAATTAAAGTAATTAACAAAATTCTGAATAAATTTAATAAAAGAGTTTTATTAAATGAGAGAGCATTAAACTTAGAGAATTTTAATGCATTTAAAGTGGGGACTTTAAAAGGGAATATTAAGAGGCATTTTAATGTGGAGGGGTTACCACCACATGAATGGGGGAGGTGAGGGGTCACCCCCCCATGAGGCGCCGGCCATGGGGAGGGGCACCCCCCTCCTCCTATAAAAGGCCCCCCTCTTCCTCCTTCTTCCTCACACCTCCTTGTGAAGGATCTCTCTCTCCCCCTCTAGAATTATTCCCCCATGGTCTCGGATTAGCGAGATACATGTTCCCGGTTGAAAGGATTATTTTTTCTCCTTATGTTTTTGGTGTTGATGACAACTCCTTTTGTGGTTTAACCGTTTGTCCAAGTTTCAGGTTTTATCTTCGGACGTGTTCGTGGATGTTGTCTCTCAAGGAAGAGCTTGCAGTCGATAGATTTTATTTTTCACTTTCTCTTATTTACATTTTAGGCTACCGTACTATCAAGAGGGAGTCCATCTAGGAAGGTTGTGGGAAATCAATATTTCATGCACAGACCATATATGCACCTCCATAGCCATCCCAGTTTTCGAGTGAGAGAGTGTTTTCTGAGCTGTTGGAGGGGTTTCTGCCCTGACCGGTAGTACCGGCCAGGCAGCGGTAGTACCGCCCAGGGGTTTTCCTAGGGCTGTTCGAGCGGTACTTCCGACCGAAGATCCGGTCCTATTTCCGATGAAGCCTTTTTGGGCTCTGTAAGACTTCTGTCTAACTTTGCCTATTTGTCGGAAATAACGTCGGATCTTGGACCGGTAGTATCGGCCAGACCAGCTCCTGCCCCCTTGAGCGGTAGTACCGCTCCCTCACTGGTAGTACCGGCCAGCTTCGGGGACCGGTAGTTCCGGTCTAGTTCCGGTCATATTTCCGACGCTGGGCAGTGCGGGTCAGATAACCTTCTGCCTCGCACTGCCTATTTGGCGGAAATAAGGGCGGAATCTGGACCGGTACTACCGGCCAACCCTTTTGGGTCCACCGACAGTCGTATGACCGTTACGTGGCCTGGGCTGGACCAGTGGTGGCTCGCTCGCCGGTACTACCGGTCAGTCACCGGTAGTACCGACGGCGTCGGGCCAGGGCAGATTCTGCCCGTTTGAAGGGGTGCTATTTAAAGCCCCCTTCTTCCTCCTCCAACCTTATCTCTTGGTTCTCTCTCTCCACCATTTTCACAAGAGCTTGACTTTGCTAGATCTCTCTCCCTACCCACTCAAATCTCTTGATCTTTTGAGGATTGGGAGAGGTGACCTAGATCTACACCTCCACCAAAGGAATTTTGATTTCCCCCACTCATCCTTCGTGGATTTCGTTTCTTGGGTTCTTGGAACCCTAGACGGTGTAGGGCATCCTCGGAGCTGAGGCATTTGTTGTAAAGCTCTAGGGTGTCGTTGAGGGCCTTCAATTGAGTTGTGAAGCCTCCCCTCAACCTCGTTGTAAAGGTTTTCGGTTGGCGCCTTCAAGGTCACCGGTTAGTGGATTGTGAGGCCACCTTTGTGGTGGTGCTCACCGGAGAAGAAGGTGAGGCCTTTGTGGCGCTCGGGAGACCTTGTGTGGCCCCGACACCTCTCCAACGTAGACGTAGCTTCCTTGGAAGTGAACTACGGGAATTACATCTTCGTGTCCTCTTGTCGGTTCTTTCGCTCCGCTCCTTTACTTCTTGCATTTACTCTCTTGTTTTCCTTTGTGCTTCTTGTCATTTAGGGTGTTCACGTAGTTGCATCTCTAGTGAACCTTACGTTGTGCTTAAGCCTTAAAAGTGGGATAAAAGTATAAAAATTGGTAGTCTCCTATTCACCCCCCTCTAGTCGACCTAAGTTGGGCCTTTCACCGGTGGCATTTCGTCTGGAAGGAGTTGCTGCTTTCGCTGGATCGCTGGAGCGAGGAGGTTGTCCGGTGGCTTGAATGTGTGTACGAGTACGAATGCGCTGCTGAGTTGCGGCGCTCAGACTTCCACACGATCTTGAGATCGGCAAGTGTACGACTACATCAACCACGAGTTCCTACTCATTAACAAAAGCCGTTGTCTTCGAGGGTAAGTTCTCGATGGATGTATGTCCACCCGTTGCTATGTACCTAGTCGATAGATCTTGGCGTGTAGTTCTCATCATAGGAAATTTTTTGTTTTCTATGCTGTGGACCCAATAGAGTGGTTGAGAGGAGCATGTCGCAGGTCGAGGGCTTTCGCGAGATGGCGGGCACTGTGAATTGGTTGACCTCGATTACAAGGGGAGATGGTGGACTTTTGAAAAGAGAGTTATAGGGGAGATTTCTATCGTGTTCGCCTCGACGCAGCATTAGCGACTACTCCATGGAGTGACAAATTGCCCTTGACCACGTTGTTCAACCTGGTGGGGGTGATGTCCGACCACAGGCCTATTCTCCTCATGTGGAAAGAAGCAGCGAGGCAAAGAAGATAAACTGAAGATAAGATATTTCAGTATGAAATAATGTGGGATGCGCTTGACTCATTTAGGTCATTCTTGGATGAAACGTGGAAGGCTGAAAGGATGACCATGAGAGAGCTCTAGGGGAAATTGACGTCATTTCTGGGGTCCTTGGACAAATTGGGAAGGGAGACGTTTGGTAGTGTTCAATGGGAATTATGCCAACTGAACCAATGCTTGATGTAATTAAGGGCGGTACCAGCTTGACAGGGGCCATCTCAAGAGGAAACTCAACTCACTATGAGGCTGATAGAACTATACCAGTGGTAGTAAAGGGAATATGTCCTGAGAGGCAATAATAAAGTTGTTATTATCGTATTCCAAGTATATGATATATGTTTATTTTGCATGCTATAATTGTATTAATTGGAAATGTTAATACATGAGTGTTTAATAAACAAATAAAAAGTTCCTAGTTATGCCTCTTTTATAAACTAGCTCGTTGATTAACAAGATGATTAAGGTTTCCTTATTATAGACATTGGATGTTGTTAATAACGAGGTCACAATATTGGTGGAATGGTGTGATGAACATTCATCCTAAGTATAGCATTATGATCAAAGTCATTGTGTTTATATTGCTATAACATTATATGCGGTAATCTTAGTCCTTAGACCATGAGATCATGTTAATTGCTAATACTAGAAGAGTAACTTGATAACATCAAACGTCACACCGTAACAGGGTGACTATAAAGGTGGGTTCAGATACTCTGAAGGTGTTATGTTGAGGCTAATGTATCAAGAGTGGGATTTGTCTATCCCGGTGACGGATAGATATACTCTGGGCCCTTTCGGTGATATCACATTGAGATAGCTTGCAAGCAAGTGATGTGATCAATAGAATGTTATATCAAGGGAACGAGAAAAGAGTGCATGTTAGTAACGAGATCAAACTAGGTATTGAGATACCGATGGTCGAATCTCGGACATGTAATATATCGCGAGACAAAGGGATTTAGTTACTAGCGTTAAAGATTCTTACGATCACATAAGTCATCGTTGAATGTGTGGGAGTAAGTATGGATCTTCAGGTTCCGCTACTGATTATTGATCTAAGAAGGGTCTCGATCAAGTCTGCATTATTCGCGAAAATTAGGATGACATACTTAAGGGATACCGACACCATTTCGAGCAAATGTGTTCTAGAGAAAAGATTGACAAAGCGCTGGAATTATTTCAATGGACACCAAAATTGATTTGAGTGAAATTGCTGAAATTGGTTCTGCATATGATATTGAAATAGTGCAGGGGGTTTTATGTGAATTTTTGTTAATTAAAGTAATTAACAAAATTCTGAATAAAATAAATAAAAGAGTTTTATTTAATGATAATTGCATTAAATTTGGTGGAAATTTAATGCATGCGAGTGGAATTTTGAGTGAAGTCAAATTTATGTGAGTGGAGCTTCCACCCACATGAATGAGAGGAGGTGGAGGGCCTCCTCCATGGCCACCGACCATGGGAGGGGATGCCCCTCCCTATAAAATGCCTCCATCTCCTCCCTCACAAAACACACCTCCTTGCGAAGGATCTGTCTCCCCCTCTAAAATTATTTCCCCATGGTCTCGGATTAGCGAGATACATGTTCTCGGTGGCTTCTCGTCTGGAAGAAGTTGCTGCTTCCGCTGCATCGCTAGAGCGAGGAGTCGAAGGTTGTTCGGTGGACCGGACGTGTGTGCGAGCTCGAATGCGCTGCTGATTTGTGGTGCTAGGACATCATCTCGATCTTGAGATCGGCAAGCGATAGACTACATCATCCATGAGTCAAATCTCTTTACACTTTGTCGGCTTCAAGTGTATGATCTCTATGGATGTATATCCACCCGTTGCTTGTATCTAGTAGATTGATCTTGGTGCTTAGTAGTTTCCATCATAGGAAAACAATTGTTTTCTATGCTGCGAACCCAACAGTGGTATCAGAGCCTGATCTATGCGTAGATACTTTACACGGGTAGTACACATATGAGTATGTGGGTGATGATGATCATGTTATTTCATCTTATATGTATTTCGAATATTGGTGGCATAGTGGGATGAAGCGGCCCGGACTAACTTTACATGTCCTCACACATGAGACTTGATCCACACTTGACATGCAACTAGTTTTCCATAAGTGGCTAGCGGGTGTCTGTCTCTCCTACTATAGTCAATACCTGATTTACAATGAGTTGCTAATAATTTGGTTATCATCGTTGTGGTTCCATGTTCGTAGGTAAGACCGGTTCTATCTTCGAAAGCCCTAAGCCACGTAACTTGCAATTGATAAATTAGAGGCGTCTAGATTAGATTGTTGCTGGGCTAGTGTCATGATATGGTAATGTTGTAAGTTGAAGTATAGTTGATACTCTTATAACATACCTAACGTGTAATTTCATAGACCTTGGCCTTATACACAAAGGAATGATAAAGATCATACCACGATGCACATTATAGAGATCAAGTGCAAGAACAATATCACTTCACTTTATGCATATGATCTTTGCATCTTATATTGCTTGTTTGGCATTTTAGTAGCGTTATAAGATGATCCCTCATTTAGATATCAAAATAAAAATGTGTTCTTCCTTAGTATGCATCGTTCTATGGATCGTTGTTTCAAGGCATCACGTGATGATCGAGTGTTTTTTACTCTACGCTTTCATAAAACGGGTGTAAGACAGTTTTACACACATGGATACTAAGGTTCTTACTTGACGAGCCTAGCATGTATAGACATGGCCCTAGAACATGGACCGAAAGGTTAAGCATGAGTCATTTAAAAGTATAAACGGTGCAAGTCCCAGGAGGCACCACATCGTTTAGCAATTTTTGGCCGTCCGGTCAGCTCCCTAGAGCGCATCTCGCCCATCTATTTGCGGTAAGTCATTTTTACCCTCTTAAACAGTGTTTATTGTAAAGGCTAGCCACACATAGTATTGGTAGCTGCTGTTGGGACCAACGTCCATAGGACCCGCCTAACAACGTCTATATGATTTTTTTGCGGGGGATGTCGGGTTTCGGTGTGGGATTTGGAGCGGCTAAACTGCCCATGGCTCAAAGGTGAAAACCCTATCGTTGTGATTGGCCATCTCTATGCCCAATCCTCCTCCCTCGCGCCGCCACTCCTGTGCGTCCTCTGCTCCTCTCTCCGGCCCCGTGCTGATGCCACCATTACCTCCCAGGTACAGCTCCCGTTCTCAAAATCCCATCACGGGGAGCAGAACCACGGCCACGAGGCGTCTCCAAGGAGGCAGGACGCCGCTGCCGCCGTCGATTTCTCCCCGCGCTGCGGCACGCACCAAGCCTTCCTATGCTGTTGTCGCCGCTCGTTCCTCCTCAGGTCAACTCCCATCGTCACCGTCGTGAGGAGCAGCCCCATCGTCTTCCCCTTTCCCCATCCTCTCCTCCCTTATCTCTTCTTCCTCGACCTCTTGATCAGCGAGGAGGACCGCGATTTTTCGCCATCACTCGATGAAGAAGGAGCTCATGCTGGAAACGGTGCAGCTCGGTGAAAAACCCTAGCCGCCATCCTCGTCCTCGTGCGCTTGGCTCCTCCCAGTCCCCTCCAGTCACCCCTTTCTCGGTCCCTTCCATCCTCCCGCCGCCATTACCACCAGCGCCGCCACATCCTTCTCCTCCAGCCCTTCTGCTACATGCACCTTCTCCTCTCCCACCCGTCGTCCTCGCATCACGCAGCATCCTGAGAGCAGTGTGTGCAGCCTGATGCCGCGGGAGCAGCCCAACCCATCTGCCCTAGCCTCCTCCTCCTCGCTACAATCCTCTGGCCACTGGTACTTGCCCCTCTCTCCTGATCCCCAGTCCAGTCCAGTTTAGCTGCACAAGGTTATTTGTTCCCCAAATCAAGGAACAAGGTGGGTACTAGAACCCATATAGTGTTCGATGGAATGTCTCAGTGGGTTAGGTGCCCACCTTCATGCCAATGGGATTATGCATAGAGATCTGAAGCCTGAGAATATCTTATTGACGCTCGTGGCCATGTAAGGATCCTTTAATCTGTCTTCCTTTTCATGCCATGCTGACTGATTTTGGCTTGTCAAAGGAGTTTGATGAGAACATTAGATCAAATTCAGTGTGCAGCATGAGCCATCCTCGTGAGAGTATATGGCCCCAGAAATTGTTTAGGGTCGTGGTCACCATAAGGCTATAGACTGGTGGAGTGCATGGATCCTTCTTTTCGAAATGCTTACGGCTAAGGTGTGTTATTTGAAGGGTGGCATCAATATTGAAGGTAGCTTGACTTGTTTAATTTGAGGTTTCTTGGTAATTATAAAAGTTATCAATGCACTGCGCTTTTTTTCTCAGTCCAACTAGACCATGATGGCGCGCGTTGCCGCACCCGCCATTTTTCACGATCAAATGATAGGAATTCTCATAAATATCTGACAACATGAAACATAAAAATTAAATTTACAACGGTATATACAAAAATTGAGAAACACTCCCGTTTAAATAACAGTACATTCATCTAGATGAGTTTCGGAGTTAAAAGATCATACGGTTTGATGTAAAAATCAAATAAGTAATAGAGTTTGTGAAAACAGGGATTGGTATTTTCTAAGAAACATGGTCTCTTCCCTAAGGTCCTAATGGTGAAGCTGAAAAATGTTACTCCCTCCATCCCGGTGTATTAGTCCTGCGCGTGTCCCTAGATCATTATTTTGACCTATATAAAATAAATTATATAACATAAAAATTATGTCTTTAGAAAGTATAACATCCGAAAATTCTAATGATATATTTTTTACCATAAATATCTCATCTAAAGTTGGTCAAATCGATGACCTAGAACTACGCGTAGGACTAATACACCGGGACAGAGGGAGTAATTAGAATGTAAGACACAATATTGTGTTCATACTCAAACATGCAAGGCAACAAACCATCGTGCATAATGCAAAATTGGATGTCCAATGAATCTCAATATCAGAAACTGATGTCCAAAGTATATGCAATCCATTTTCGTGCAGATTAATCTTTTAAGAGGCCATAAAATCATATGAAGGATTCCAAACTACATTTCATCTCCCATCCATCATAAAAATAGATTTAGGGGGAGTTTAAGAGTTCAGAAAACAACAACAAAATTGCTGAGAGATCAATGTTGCTTTCGTTAGCTATATCAATGAAGGAACTTGAAAAGTAATGGACTTTCCTGGCAATCAAGCGAGGCTCCAGGTGGTCGTAATTGTTTCAACATTGTACCACCGTACTGAGATTTTCAGTTGTGAACCTGCTAAAACCATGATTGAAAACATGGAACAAGAAAATGTGAAAATCAACCAATAAATTGAAGTATGGGATCATTGGAATGGATCTCCACGTCTCCACCAAAAATGATCTCAATAAACAGCTTACCACTGTTAGCACCTGCAAAAAAGTATTTAGTTCTTGCCACGCATGTATTGCCAAGGTAATAGGAAGAGTCATACTAATGAATACACAATTTTAGTTTTCCTACATAATATTTGCAGTACGAAATCACCTTTCAAACAATTCACGTAGTTATCAAGAGCAAATGCTTATTCTGGATATGAACATGTACACTTGGGGTTATTGAGGAACTTACAATTACAAATGCTGACTTTGAGATTCTCGTGTCTGTTACAAAATACTTATATGATCCCAACTAACTATACCATTTGCATGATAATACAGGGAAAAAATAGATAAGTGTGAGAAATTATTCCAAAAGTTTTGCGGCATGATTAAGTACAGTCAAAAGAGGCAGCATGGTTTTACCGACAGCTGACAGACTATGCAGTTTAAAAAGCAAGGGATTTCTTCTATCTCGCCTTAAGCTTTTTCTCTCTCTTTTGCCTGGCACAGGACACACTTGACATGTGGTTAAAATTGGACAACAATAAATTCAACTAATTTTGTAACTCCATTGTTAACATTACATAAGATGGTTTGATGGAAAGGAAAGATATACTTGTACAATAAAGCCAAAAGAAAGGAAAGAAGGTGAATGAGATGTGACTAAACCTGTTACGTTCAGGTGGTCATGGTTGATAACTGATGCGAGGGTGCAGGTAGTTGCTGATTCTCATCAACATCAGTGAGGATGGGCCGTCGGTTTGTGGAGAGAGGACTTGTCCTCCTTTGTCCTCCTGCTCCCTCCTCCTCTAGCTATAAGCCACAACTACGATCATCTTGGACGGCAGTACTCTTGGGGACGTCGGCTCCACCGATGCAGCCGCCAGGCGAACTGATGATTCATGGTCGGCGCTGCCGCTGGAAATTGAGGTCGGAGGGAGGGGCGCCACCACTTGAGTTATTCCAAGCTCGTCCCACCACATGGACCTTCACCATCTTCTGGTTATCGGCTTCGGGCTACCACCAGCCGCCGCCTCTTCCCCTTTCAGTGTTAGGTTTCAACCTTGGCGTAGATGGCGAGCACAGGGGCGCGGGATCGCCGTCCGAAGGAAGACGAGGCAATTGGCGATTCACCTCACCCCTTTGCCCCGTATCGCCATGATCCGCCGACATCACCATCAAACGAATCATCTACTAATTTGGCAGGCAGCTTAGCAAATAAATTATCATGGGCCGTGCAGGCTACATACCACCGAACAAGGCCCGGTGAACCACGTGCTAGCTAGAACGGTTTTCAGAGCAGCCGCCCATTCATGTCGGGCCGAGAGGGGCGAAACGACGGTAAAAACTGACGAAGCGACGCTCGGTAAGACCACAAGAAGATCTGAGGCGTCCAACAACAGGATCTACCAGTGTAGGGTGTCAAATTGCTGTGGTGCCTCATAGCTAGGTGAGTTTTACTACTCCCTCTGGTCCAAATTAATTGATTTCGATTTGTCTAGATTCGGATGTATCTAGACATGATTTAGTGCTAGATATATCCGAATCTAGACAAATCCGAGTCATTAATTTGGATCGGAGGGAGTATTTCTTAATTCCGTGACTTGATAACATGACTTCTTGGTCCAATTGTGTTGGATAAGAGAGCATGGAGATATTTCTTCATAGAATTGGATACCTATTGTCCTTGGTGTACTTGTTGATTGCATTTTTACCCTAAAATAGTGTTAATCGTATTCATTGGAGTATGAGTCAGTTGTTTCGGTAGTTACCACACAAATTTTGTAAAAATCTAGCATACTATTCACTGTATTTGTGTAGGAAGGTATTCTTTACATGCATGAGTCTGCAGGTACTCACTAGAAAGTATTTACTACGATGCAGGTCAGATGATGAGAGTTCGGGGTATAGGAGAAGTTCTTAACTTAGGCTTAAATAACTTTTACTCCAAATTCCATCGCTTTAGTGCTTTTGCACCTTGTGATCGACGATCGACATACTGAAACATAGGTTTTTCCCATCAAGTCCTCAAATAATTTCCACCTGGCTAACTGGATGTTTCATGCGCGCAGGCTTACTTTATGGAAGGAACCACTATTGGCTTTGGTTCAGGAACATTCAAAAGACATCATCCTGGAAAAGATCGAGGTTTGTTTGCATGTGCAACTAATTTCACAGTAGAAGGCTAGAAACATTGCATTATTTGGTTTATTATTGTGCACATCTGAACTTTTCTTATAGATTCCCGGTCGGCATTATGTGTGCTTCAGAAGAATCTGTGAAGATAGCAGCTGTTTCTACAGAGCTTTCTTATTATCCTACTTGGTAACTATCTCAGGTGCTTATCTTTTATGATCTTTTTTCTAGACAGAAATTTAATACTTATCAAATCCGAAATAATACTTCTCAAGTGCTATGGCTGTATGTTTTCTCCTAGCTTACAGAAGCATACATTTTTATGATCTGTAACCCCAGTTTTTTTGTACTCCCTCCGATCCAAATTAATGGACTTAGATTTGTTAAACGGATGACATCCGAATCTAGAAAAATCTTAGGCCATTAATTTGGACAAGAGGGAATAATATACTTAGCTCTTACGTGTGAATTTATTTTCAGATTTTCTGCATTATTCATATAAAAGTTGACTCAAATTTAGCTCCGCTTTAATCTAAAATAGCACTACTTACGTACATGAGTTTATTTGATTAGATATTTAGATTGAAATGTGATTGGAATACATGCTTAGGTTGTGAAATAAGCGGATGTACTTTGTATTTGGAAACATAGGCAAATTAATTTTCATTCTGGTGATGCCCCCATCCCTCTTCAACACATGGTTGCAGCGGCGGTCGGATCTCTGCAGGTTCAGTGTCCACCTCATCTTCGTCTCCATGTCATCTTCGTCGCGCACGCTAGACGGCCGAGCTCCACCTTCTCCAACCACTTTTTGCTTGCTCAGATCCTCCTTCCAAAGTCACCAAGTCTTGATTCTCTCTCTCTCTCTAAGTTTGCTCTGACCTCCCTTTGAGAGAAGTTTCTATTTAGATGGACTGCTTACTAAATTTTGAAGAATTTTCTTTGTTTATATATAGTTTATGTTCTGATTGGGAACTTAATTATATTCAATTGTTTACTTCAGGTCGATGAATTTCTGGTTTGGGTGATCTGTTGATTGCCATTGATACATATGCAAGTAAAACTTGTTAAATCAGGTTGGCTTCAATAATTAATCCATGTTTCTTTCCCTTTTTTCTCCCACTTTCTATAGTATGGCGAGCTTGCACCAGATATTATACATATTTTTTTCATCTTATGCATGTTTTGTTGCTTGAGATAGAGGTACAAATTTGGAAATCAAACTGACATTTTTTATAGATGCACAAGTTGTTTTGTTCTTCTCTAGGAGAGTGTTCCAGATCAACTCTCTTTATATTTTGATACGTACAAGTTTTGGTTGTGTACTTGAATTATCTTTGTTCTCACAAGGCCTACTGATAGATGAATGATCCAAGGAAAGTGGGCCTGCAAAGGAAGACTAATATATGTAATATTCATTCTACTTAATAGTTTATTTTTTCTTACATTTAGCTACAACGGTTACATTATATTAGCTCTCTCAGTTACGTGACTCGTATATACAATCTATTGTCCCTCTTGGTTATGTAACTTCCATGTGCGAGCTATTGTTCTTAAATTATTGATGATTGATTCATGGAAAATATATTTGTCTTAGGTGGTTGAGACACACATAAGATTATAGCTTAGCATTTGTATAGTGTCATTTCTGAAATTTTGAGACACTCGCATAGGTGCAGCTGTGCAGATTTAGTTTTTGTCTGTTTTCATTCCAAAATCAACTCATATCTTAGGTTATGATCCTGTCACTCTCAGATATTTTTTAAGATTGTACATATTTACCCACGAGATGGATGAGGTCACCAAAGCCAAGGAGAGGCACTGCAGATTCGACATGCGCATATGAGGGTGCAGTGGCATAAGCATCGGCACTGCGGCCATGGTGGTTGCAGTGGTCAATGGCAAGGTGTCTTTCCACATCCCATCACTATGGTATATTTATTAGGTCATGTCCATCTACGAGGAACATTCTTTGTTTATTATAGGTACTCATTTTGCTTCTAAATAGGAGCTGTCACCCTTTAAAAATGTGTTGCTTATTCATGTGTGTGGCTGCAGCTGTCAAACTTACTTGCGGTCATTAGTAGATGATAGGTAGTAGCTAGGATAGGTAAATATGATGAGTACTATTTATTGTCGATTTCAACTTATTTTCTTATCACCCATGCATTTTTAAACTCTAAGATACATACTTGAACGGATTCTGAAAACTAATGTACACGAATACTCTTTACCAAAGAAACTCTTTTTTTCTTTTGTCAATTCTCAGCCTTTGAACTTACATATACGTGGTGATTTAAATCATGCAGGTTGACTTAAATCGCAGATCTGGAATAGACATATTAACAAGAGATCTCAGTTTTCCATACTTACCCGATTCACAAGAGTCGAATATACACTATTATATGCGAAATTTGCTAGAAAGGATGAAAGCCAGGTATACCATGGTGCTTCGTAATTGCAAATGTCTATTGTTATATGCTTTGTCACAGAGATCTCAGTTTTTCGTAATTAATGGACTACTATTGATAATTTAGGTGTGGTTAATTTCCTTGGCTATTTTTATAAATGATCAATACTTGGTTACTTCATTTACCCATTAGGCTTGTACATTAGTGCCCACTGCCCGCTTGGAGTTTACTTATTGTCTTGCTTAGTGAATAAGGAATGACCTCAAGATCTAATTTTGGTTTAGGTTGGTAAATTAGTTTCTAATTTGATATGGTTTAGTGTATTTTGTTTCTACCTTATTTCTTTTGAGAGTGAGTATTGGTTTTAAATGTTTCTTATTTACTTTATCCTTCAAGAATGTCCAATTCTTGACATATGTGGTGCTTTATGTGAATTCTTTGTTTTGGGTCTTGAAAAGGAGATTTCTGCACCCTATTATGCGTCATGTCCTTTGTGTGAAAAGCAATATGATCTATCCATAACATTTGGTTCTTTAGTTGAGAAAAACTAAGTTCATATGCAAGACAAAACTATTACACAATTTTTTTTCCGAATCAAAGTAATGTACACCATTCTTTAAATAATGTTGTTGTTATATGAATTTCATATGACTTAACTGGAGAATCAAAAAGAGCTGGGTGTGTACATGTGCTTCATCAGATTGTGCTCGGCTAGCCATTGCAGGTTCGACCAAAGCATCCTCCCGCTGCTCGGCACCGATGTCTTCCCAGGAGCACTTGCATGGGACCGAACGGCGACACAACTCTGGCCGGTGCTATGAATGCAAAGCCAAATCCAATGATTACCACTGCTATTACACAAGAACACAAATAAGGGACTAAACAAACATGTCAATCCAAAATCAGTATATGTCGCAGAGTGCTACTGCCCGCATGATGTCGTATTACCTAGCACGACAGATTGATGAGCCGCATTGTCGTCGTTGTCCTGTTTACTACTGCATGTAGTTTTTATGCAAGGTCTGATGTTGCCCGTTAACTTCGACAACCCTGATACATCGGCAGGTTCTCATCGACAACAGCCTAGAGGATGACGCGTTGCCTACTCTGGAATACCACTTGGGAAGGCGAGCTGAAATCTATGTGCAGATGCCAAGCTTCTTACTGAAACTTTCCAACTTATATTTTTTGACTCGAATTATCATTACCAGATATTGTAATGTGTTCTTGCCATGTGCTAATTGATTTTATTTTGTATTAATCTGTATTGTAGGATGGTTGACACATGCCTTGGAAATTAGAGGATGTACTCGACCTTCTCTTCATACTCCCTCTGTATGATAGGATTTTTTGCTCATCATTTCATTGTTTAGGTTAGATATGTTTATACTTTTCAGATTATGAGGAATGTCTTTGCCGAAACATGTAGACTTCCATATCCCTGCCCGCATTAGTTCTTGCGATCGACTGTTGGTAGTCTAGATTTGAAGAATCAAAGTGTATGGATACTTCTACCCCTAGTAAGTTCAGCTCCCAGTACTTGTTGGATGTTTTTGTTCAGTGGTATTACTTCCATTCCAAAATATAAGCCTTTATCAATTATAATAAATATCATATGGCATTCCATAAAATGCTAACAGTTGGTGGTGGTTCTTTTTTTGGATCACTTAGAGGTTACCGTCATATTGTTGTACTGCTTGAGCTTAGGCTCCTACCTCTTTGGCGACGATGATTTTTTTGGCTTGATTCAAGGCTTGGATATTCTAGCACTGATGTTATAGCTTTAGACATATTCTGCTCAGCTCAGCTTCTTACTATAAATGCCGTATAACTAGATAGCTCGGTAATCTGCAATATTTGATATACCTAAAGCCATATGCAATGACTTCCTCTGCTCATGACTGGCTGCCATTTTTTTGCAATGCAAAGACAAACTAATTGATGAACCAGGCCACTATGAGGATTGGCGATTATTGATAGCTTCGATACTACAGATGCTCGATCACAAAATTAGTGCCGTCAGGTAGTTTCTCTGAATAAAGTTTACTCTAAGAAAGGAAAGGAGAAGTAACAAAAAAGGAATGCTAGAAGACACCTTCTATGGCATCTTTGGTTTTTCTCATATATCATGTATGGATTGCAGCTTTACCAATTTTAGCCATAGCGCTAAGCCCTATCTACCTTAGAAGACCTCATTTGTGTAAACTGTATGTATCTAGGAGCAATGTACTTTGCTCTAAATCCAAATAGTCATTGCTCTGCGCTAAGCCCTATCTACCTTAGAAGACCTCATTTGTGTAAACCGTATGTATCTAGGAGCAATGTACTTTGCTCTAAATCCAAATAGTCACTGCTCTCTATGTAATGTATTTGTCTATCTTCTCTACACATCTTCTTACCAATTATCTTATCAATTTAATGGCCTTTGTTTACCCACATTTCATTCTCATTGTTTTTATTGTAGCACATGTTGTAGTAATGACATTTTACAAAGCGACTTGACCAAGGATTTCCAATGTGAAAGGGTGGTGACATGCCCCAAATATCATGTTATTTATGAAGTATGTAACCATTCAAAAAAGAATGTGTCGAATGTATGTGTTCTGTTTAGTAATATACCAATTATGTTCAAACCGTGCTTGATGTTGCTTATCATCGATCAATTTTTATAAATGCTCAATATAGCATCTTATGAACCGTTTACCAATGCGAAAGACGGGGGTCGTGCGCCAAGGTGCACCCTTAAATCTAGTATAGTTGATATGATGCCCATATAGATGCTCTCTTTTGCGACTATACCGACTCACGTGATGATCGGACTTGGTGTAGTGGATTTGGTTCATGTAATCACCAAAGACACAAGGGATATTGTTTTTGAGTGGGAGTTCATTCGTAATTTGGATTAGTTGAACTCGATCTATCATAAACTTAGTCTAAATAAACTGTACAAATTTTTTTGATGACACCACCTGTTTTTAATTTCAATGTGTTCATGGAGAAAGAGAAACTTGCGGCAAATGGTAGCAACTTTACCAACTGGGCCATGAATTTGAGGATTCTCCTCACTGCTGCACAAAAGCAATATGTGCTAGAAGTGCCGCTAGACCCCCCCCACCAGCTCCGGATGCCCCTAACGAGGAAAAGAATGTCTATTTTAATCGTTAGGAGGACCACAACTTAGTTCATTGTGGCATACTGTATGAGCTAGAGACAGAACTTTGAAAGTGTTTCAAAAATGGCAATGCCTTTGATACCATGGGTGAATTGAAAATGATTTTTGATACCCATGCTGCCGTAGAGAGTTATAATGCTTCTGAAAAGTTCCTGAGCTGCATGATGGAAGAGAACAACTCCGTTAGTGAGCATGTACTCAAAATGTCTGGGTACGCCGATAAGCTTGTGTCCTTGCGAATAACGATTCCCATTGACTTAGGCATACATCGTGTTCTCTAATCTCTGCCACCTAGCTACAAGAGCTTCGTGATAAACTATGATATGCATGGCATGAAGAAGTCTCTTCCTGAGCTTATGTCAATGCTTAAGACTGCAGAAGTGGAGATCGGGAAAGAGCATCAAGTATTGATGATCAATAAGACTACCGGTTTCAAGAAGGTTAAACAGAAGGGAAAGAAGGGCGGCAAATCTGTTGCTGCGCCAGAAAAGAAATCCCGAGCTGGCCCTAAGTCTGATACTGAGTGCTACTATTGCAAGGGGACTGGCCATTGGAAGCGCAACTACCCCAAGTATTTCGTGGACAAGAAGGCCGGCAAGACAAACAAAGGTATATGTGATATACATGTTACTGATGTGTACTTGACTAGTACTCGCAGTAGCACCTGGGTATTTGATACTGGATCGGTTGCTAATATATGTAACTTGATTCAGGGGCTGCGGAACAAGCGACATCTAGCAATGGATGAGGTCACGATGTGTGTTGGTGATGGATCAAGAGTTGATGTGATCGCCGTCGGGACGCTACCTCTCCATATGTCGTCAGCTTTAGTGATAGATCTAAATAATTTTTATTTGGTGTCTGCATTGAGTATGAACATTGTATCTGGATCATGTTTATTGCAAAGTGGTTATTCGTTTAAATTCGAAAACAATGGTTGTTCGATTTATATGGATAATATATTTTATGGTCATGCACCTGTGATGAATGGTTTGTTTCTGTTGAATACACATATTCATAATGTTCATGCTAAAAGGATTAAACTTGAAGATGATATATCTGCATATATGTGGCACTGCCATCTAGGTCATATTGGCGTTAAACGCATGAAGAAACTCTATTCTGATGGACTTTTGGAATCACTTGATTTTGAATCATTTGATACATGTGAGTCACGCCTTATGGGCAAGATGACTAGAATGTCATTTTCCGGTTCAATGGAACGGGCGACAGATTTATTGGAAATTATACATTCGGATGTATGTGGTCCAGTGAGTGTGTCGGCGCGAAGTAGATATCGTTATTTTGTTACTTTCACGGATGATTTGAGTAGATACGGGACACAAGTCTGAAACCTTTGAAAAGTTCAAGGGATTTCAGAGTGAAGTGGAAAATCATCGTAATAGAAAGATTAAATTTCTGCGGTCCAACCGTGGAGGTGAGTTTCTTAGTTACGAGTTTAGCGCGCATATGAGAGATTGTGGAATAGTTTCACAACTCACGCATGCCAGAACACCACAGCGTAATGGTGTGTCGGAACGTCGTAATCGTACTTTATTGGATATGGTTCGATCTATGATGTCTCTGACTGACTTGCCACTGCCATTTTGGGGTTATGCACTAGAAACCGATGCATTAACTTTAAATCAGGAACCATCTAAATCCGTTGAAATGACACCATATGAATTGTGGTTTGGAAACAAACCTAAGCTGTCATTTCTTTAAAGTTTGGGGATGTGATGTTTATCTGAAGAAACTTCAGCTTGATAAACTCGAACCCAAAGCGGAAAAATGCGATCCGAGGGCAAGGTTTTTGTTGCCAATAATGGGTCCTTTCTAGAGAAAGAGTTTCCTGCGAAAGGTGTGAGTAGTCGGAAGGTAGAACTCGAAGAGGTTATTGAACCTTCCCTTCATGAAACGGTGAGTGGCGCAACACCGGAAATCGTTCTGGAGTTGACTTCACCGAATGAAGAAGAAACTAATGGTAATGATCATTTAACTCTGAAACAGGATACTACTGAACCTCGCAGGTCAAGCAGGACATGTGCAGCTCCTGAACTATACGGAAATCCTGTCGTGAATTTCATGGTAGATGGAATTGATGGCCCTGCGACGTATGAAGAAGCGATGATGAGCCCGGATTCCAACAAATGGCTAGAAGCCATTAAATCCAAGATGAAACCCATGTACGAAAACCAGGTTTGGACTTTGGTGGACTTACCTCACGACCGAAAGGCCGTTGAGAATAAATGGATTTTCTAAAGAAAAACTAATACTAATGGTAATGTGACCATCTATAAAGCTCGACTTGTCACAAAGGGGTTTCGACAAATTCAAGGAGTTGACTACGATGAGACATTCTCTCCCATGGCGATGCTAAAGTCGGTTAGGATTATGTTAGCAATTGTTGCATACTTCTATTATGAAATATGGTAGATGGATGTCAAAAATGCATTCCTCAATGGTAACATTGAAGAAGAGTTGTATATGATACAACCTAAGGGTTTTGTCGATCCAAAGGATGCAGATAAGGTATGCAAGCTTCAACGATCCATCTATGGACTGAAGTAAGCATCCCGGAGTTGGATCTCCTCTTTGATGAGGTGATCAAAGAGTTTGGATTTGTCCAAACTTATGGAGAGGCTTGTATTTACAAGAAAGTGAGTGTGAGCAATGTGGCATTTCTGATATTATGTGTGGATGACATACTATTGATTGGAAATGATATAGATCTTTTAAATAGTGTTAAAAGTTATCTAAATAGCAAATTTTCGATGAAGGACCTTGGTGAAGCATCATATATATTAGGCATTAAGATCTATAGGGATAGATCAAGGCACCTAATTGGGCTATCGCACAGTACATACCTTGATAAGATATTAAAGAAGTTTAATATGGACGGAAGTAAGAAGGGGTTCTTACCTATGTTGTAAGGCAAGACATTGAGTAAGACTCAAAGTCTGGCTACGGCAGAAGAAAGAGAGATAATGGATAAGATCCCTTATGCTTTAGCCACAGGCTCTATAATGTATGCCATGCTATGTACAAGACTGGATTGTGGCACATGCTATTAGTTTGACTAGTAGGTACCAATCTGATCCAGGTTCGGAACACTAGATAGCGGTCAATAATATCCTTAAGTACTTAAGAAGAACTAAGGAAATGTTTCTTGTATACAAAGGTGAAGAAGAGCTGGTCGCTAAGTGTTATGTCGACGCTAGCTTTGACACCGATCCAGGTGACTCTAAGTCTCAATCCGAATACGTATTTCTCTTGAACGAAGCAATAGTTAGTTGGAGGAGTTCCAAACAACCTGTGGTGGCTAGATCAACAACGGGGGCGGAATATGTTGTTGCTTCAGAAGCGGCGCAGGAAGCAGTTTGGATGAAGGAGTTCATAACTGAACTAGGTGCGGTTCCTAGTGCGTTGGACCCAATGGTGATCTACTGTGACAACAATGGAGCCATAGCCAATGCCAAGGAACCATGGTCTCACAAGAATTCCAAGCATATTAAGCGTCGTTTCACTCCATCCACGGGCATGTCAAGGATGGAGATATAAAGATTTGTAAAGTACACACGGACCTGAATGTAGCATATCCGTTGAGTAAAGTTCTCCCTAGGGAAAAACATGATCAACACCAAAACTCCGTGGGTGTTAGATTTATCACTATGTAAACTGGATTATTGTCTCTAGTGCAAGTGGGAGATTGAAGGGAATATTCCCTAAGAGGCAATAATAAAGTTTTTATTATCGTATTCCAAGTATATGATAGATGTTTATTTTGCATGCTATAATTGTATTAATTGGAAACATTAATACATCTGTGTTTAATAAATAGATAAAGAGTACCTAGTTATGCCTCTCTTATAAACTAGCTCGTTGATTAACAAGATGATCAAGGTTTCCTGATCATGGACACTGGATGTTGTTAATAACAAGGTCACATCATTGGTAGAATGATGTGATGAACATTCATCCGAAGTATAGCATTACGATCAAAGTCATTGTGTTTATATTGCTATAACATCATACAAAGTAATCTTAGTCCTTATACCATGAGATCATGTTAATTTCTAACACTAGAAGAGTAACTTGATAACATCAAACGTCACACCGTAACAAGGTGACTATAAAGGTGGGTTCAGATACTCTGAAGGTGTTACGTTGAGGTTCATGGATCAAGAGTGGGATTTGTCCATCCCGATGACCGATAGATATACTTTGGTCCCTCTCGGTGATATCACATTGAGATAGCTTGCAAGCAAGTGATGTAATCACTAGAATGTTATATCATGGGAACGAGTAAAGAGTGCATGTCGTTAACGAGATCAAACTAGGTATTGATATACCGATGATCGAATCTCGGACATGTAATATATCGAGAGACAAAGGGATTTAGTTACTAGCGTTAAAGGTTCTCACTATCACAGAAGTCATCGTTGAATGTGTGGGAGTCAGTATGGATCTCCAGGTCCCGCTACTGATTATTGATCTGAGAAGGGTCTCGATCATGTCTGCATTATTTGCGAACCATAGGGTGACACACTTAAGGGATATCGACACCATTTTGAGCTTGTGTTCTAGACAAAAGATTGACAAAGCACTAGAATTATTTCAATGGACACCAAAATTGTTTCGGGTCAAATTGCTGAAATTCGTTCTGCATGTGATATTGAAATAATGCAGGGGGTTTTATGTGAATGTTTGTTAATTAAAGTAATTAACAAAAATTCTGAATAAAATAAATAAAAGAGTTTTATTTAATGAGAGTTGCATTAAATTTGGTGAAAATTTAATGCATGTGAGTGGAATTTGAGTGGAGTCAAATTTATGTGAGTGGAGCTTCCACCCACATGAATGAGAGGAGGTGGAGGGGATCCTACATGGCCGCCGGCCATGGGAGGGGATCCCCCTCCCCTATAAAAGGCCTCCCTCTCCTCCCTCATAAAACACACCTCCTCGTGAAGGATCTCTCTCCCCCTCTAGAATTATTTCCCCATGGTCTCGGATTAGCGTGATACATGTTCCCGGGGGCTTTTCGTCTGGAGGGAGTTGCTGCTTCCGCTGCATCGCTGGAGTGAGGAGGCGGAGGTTGTTCGGTGGAACAGACGTGTCTGCGAGTACGGATGCGCTGCTGAATTGTAGCGCTAGGACTTCCTCTCAATCTTGAGATCGGCAAGTGGTCGACTACATCATCCATGAGTCAAATCTCGTTACACTTTGTCGGTTGATGGCTCTGTGTATGGCACCTAGAAAAGTGCTGGTGCGATGATGATGTAGAGCTTGTTGGGAACCCCAAGAGGAAGGTATGATGAGCACAACAGCAAGTTTCCCTCTGTTATGAAACCAAGGTTTAATCGAACTAGTAGGAGCAAGAAAACACCCCAAAGGTGTTACTAGCTGAGCTTTGGCAGGGCGCACTACCAATGCTAGTAGTAACGTGGAGACCTGCACAACACAACCACATAACTTTGTCCCCAACTTGCTACGAGGTTGTCAATCTCACTGTATTTTGCAGAAAACAAAGGATTAAACGTATCGAATGGAAAGAAGTAAAAGTTTGTAGAAAGTAAACACAAAACAGTAAAAGATTGTAGATTGAATGTAAAGTAAAGGACCGGGATCCATAGTTCACTAGAGGTGGCTCTCCTTAGATAGATAACATGCTGGGTGAACAAATTACAGCGGGGCAATTGACAAACATCGAGAAAGCAATACATGCATATACTAATCATCTTGACTCCTTTGAGACTTGATTGGGCGTTACAACATTATACGTAGACCGCCATCCAACTGCATCTATGACTAATAATCCACCTTCAGATTACCATCCGAACCCCCTCCAGTATTAAGTTGCAAGCAACAGATTATTGCTTTACGAACTGCGTGTAAAGTAAATAATACAATTGTTCTATGAACAAAGGATTGTTGTTTTCTCCCTAGTAGCAACAGCACATCTAGTACCTTAGAGATTTCTGTCACTTCCCCAGATTACCAGAGGCATGAACCCACTATCGAGCATAAATACTAACTCTTGGAGTTGCTAGCATCTACTTGGCCAAGATAGCTACTAACAATGGAAAGCATGCAAGATCACAAATAACAAAGACATGATAGAATCAATAATCAATCTGAAATAGCATCTCAATATCCATCGGATCCCCGCAAACACACATGCAGAATTACAAATAGATGATCTTGATCATGAACGGAGCTCACAAGATCTAAACATGAAAGCACAAAGGAGGAGAACCAGCCATCTAGCTACTACATGGATCCGTAGTCCAAGGATGAACTACTCACGCATCACACCGGAGGCTTGCATGGTGATGAAGAAGGCCTCCGGGGTGAATTCCCCTCTCCGGCAGGGTGCCGGGTAGAGCTTCAGATCCCTCCCGATCTAGGGATGGAGATGACGGCAGCTACAGACTCTTTCATGGATTTTTGATCGGGCACTTAGGGTTTTCGTCCCGAAGGCATCTTATAGTCAGAAGGGGAGGCCGAGGGGGTGCCTAGGCTAGCCACACCACCCCCTGGCACGGGCCAGGCCTGGCCGCGCGGCCAGGTGGTGTGGCCGCCCTCTGGCCCCTCTCCGTCTCGTATTCTGGCACTTGATGACTTCCGAAAAATTAGGCACTTTGGCTTTTGTCCCGTCCAATTCCGAGAATATTCATTTTCTGAATTTCCTGGAATCAAAAACAGCAGAAAACAGGCAGCTGGCACTATGGTTCTTGTTAATAGGTTAGTCCAAGAAATCATATGAAAAGTACTCCAAAGTTGGAACAAAACACAAGAAAGTGGATAAAATCAAGCATGGAACATCAAAAATTATAGATACATTTGCAATGTATCAACATCCCCAAGCTTAACTCTTGCTCGTCCTCGAGTAGGTAAGTGATAAAAAGAAAAAATAATTTTTGAGGTGACATGCACCATCAAAGACTTGATCAAAGTATTTGTAAAACATTCAAAGCTGGGATCATAGTACTTCAATCATAACATGAAAGGCATATTTCTAGCAATAAGACAAAGAAACTATGATGCAACATGAAAAGGCACAAACAAAAGATTCATGAATAACAATGCTTTGCAAGACGTTTGTTTGTTCACATAAAGAAACCATAGCATAAAAGTATTCAGCTTGTCCCTCAATAGAGTAGCAAATATAAATGCATAGGACACCTTCAAAGTTCATAAGAGTGACTAGATAC
Source organism: Avena eriantha (assembly GCA_910589775.1). Classification (NCBI taxonomy): domain Eukaryota; kingdom Viridiplantae; phylum Streptophyta; class Magnoliopsida; order Poales; family Poaceae; genus Avena; species Avena eriantha. Next base: position 175,920,177 of record OU342746.1, read on the forward strand.
AATAGTTTAAAACAAGCAATATCAAAGTATGCATCAATCAACTAGTCTTGGGACAATGCACATAGAACTAAGAATGGCCACTATGCTCTCAAAGTAGGTGCATAAAGATAGAAGGTGGAGACTCAATATAATGGTGGAAGAAAGTCCTTTGTAAAAGGAAGTAGGGATTCAAGTCTCATAAAGAGCTTCCAAAAAATATGGTACTTATAGCTTTCAGCTCTCATTGCCCCTATCATAAGCATCTTGGAGGTGATTAAGGTTAAAGTGACACAACTAAGAGGATATGCTTGATAAGTTATAAACTGAAATCTCATGCCCCTTACTTACGAAGACCGATCCTCATGCTACTCAACTTCAGTCATGAGTAAGCTCTTGTCATTGTAAGTACATGTGTATCATTAAGAACTGCCAATGGGGTACCCCTTGCACATGATACGGGAGCTTTCCCATAATAAAAATGACAAGGCAAGCAGACAATGAGCATCTCAGCGATCTTTTTATTTGCTATTTGCATAGGTTTTTATTGAGGATGCTTCATAGAATGCTCATTATGGTGATGCTGCAAGTTTCCACCATGATTAGGCATGGCTTAGGCTAGCGGCCCAGGCGTTTCTCTAACACACATACAAACTCCACGATCTTACAAGTTCCACTTTTATTTCACACCGCCGCGATCCGTAAGCAAAAGAAAATGATATCAACGGGGTACAAAGTACAAGTGCAATGTTGAAAGCGTTCCCCATGAAACATGGTTCTGCTAATTTCAACTTATAAAGCGCAAGCATATACGCAACAAAGAAGGACCCAATGGTTCAAGTTTATTAGAGGCAATAAAGTAAAGTGTGTCATCAAGTTTGTGAGAGCTTTAATCACTAGTTTTATCATAACAAGTTTAATTTGGAAGGTAAACAAAAGCATGAATATACTTGGAATAGCATAAGCTAGTAGGTAGGTATGGTGGACTCTTTGGAATAACTTGGTTTAGGGAGTTTGATGCATGAGTGGAACTCATACTTTGTTGTGGAGGCTAGCAAAAGACTAGGAGCGACAAACTAAGAGAGAAATAATGGCCATAATCATGCAGAGCGACAAAACATCATTGATCAAAGCATAAAGTGATACTACAAGTTGAAAAATAAAGGATAATAAAGGCTATGGTGACTTGAGATAGTCATAACATGGTGTGAGCATGCGCCAAGTCAACCGAAATAAAGCATCAAAGGAGAATACCACTATACTATGCTTTAATATGCTAAAACAACGAATGATTCATCCAAGGCACATTAAGAAATCTCAATTGTTTATAACAATTCATGCTACAACAAATAATACTAAGCATAAATCCAAAAAAATATCAAGCATGGCATGACAAAGCATAGGCCACAGCCAAAAACAGGCTCTTTTTACCACATAAGCATGAACTTTCCTACTCTTTTCCAAACCAAACCAAACTATTTGCAAACCAATGTATGAAAGAGGGAGTCCAACCAATTTATTCAGAAAACTAAGCAAACCAAAGCAAACAAAAAACCAAAACGAGAACGAATGAGAAGACACTCCAAGAAAAACACAATTGTGCATGAAATAATAAAAATGAAGCGTTTGGAAGAAACCTAGGATTTTTATTGATGAAGAAGGGGATGCCTTGGGTATCCCCAAGATTTGACGCTTGTACTTCTTGGATATTTCTTGGGGTGACACGCGTGGCATCCCCAAGCTTGAGCTTAAGTCCATCCTTCATCTCATTACTCATTCCTTCCATACACCTGAAATTTTTCCTTCATACAAAACTTCACACAATCTTTATTAGCAACATTAGTGCACTCAAGATAAATAAGTCTTAAGGTTCAGTTATAACACCAAATAAACTTCCATTAGAACACTAGCTACTGTAGCACTTCCCTCAAAAAGCTCCCCAAAAGAACTCAAAAAGGAACCAACAAGAAGCAAATGCAGAAAATGGCAGAAATCTGTCAAAACAGACCAGCAGGTAAAGACGAATTTTTTCGAAGACCTTCTGTTGGTCAAATAAAAAAGTTTTGAACTAACGAAAGTTATATAACAACCTGGGGCAGAAGCACAAAATTCACGCCTCAAAAAGACGTTCAGAGATTTTACACGAATTTTTACGGTGAAGCATAGAAATCTGTTTCGGGACAGGAACTTTCCCAATCATTACTTCTCTCTCATTAGAGGTTACTCTTGGCACAAAAAGCAAATAAAAAGGATAAGGATAGGTTATTACAGAGGTAATAACTTCCAAGACTCATCTAAAACTTTTGGGTTACCTCCCAATAAGTACTTTTCTTTAACGCCTTTAAGTTAGGCATAAGAAGCAAAGAAAGAATCAAGTGTTCTCAAATGAAGAAGCATTAAGAGCAAATTTTGTTTTCATAGGAGAAGCAAAAGAATTCTTTTCTCTCTTTTTAGGGAAGTGTTCTATACATTTCTTGAGTGGGAGTTGATATTTAATGGTGCCTTCTTTCATATCAATGATGGCACCAGCAGTTCTAAGAAAAGGTCTTCCCAAAGTAATAGGACAAGAAGCATTGCATTCAATATCCAAAACATAGAAATCAATGGGGACATAGGCATTGTTAACCATAATAAGAACATCATTAAGACTCCCCATGAGTTTCTTTTTAGCATTATCATCAAGTGGGACATTCAAATAACAATCTTCAAGAGGAGGCAAATCAAGCATATCATAAATCCTTCTAGGCATAATAGAAACACTACTGTCAAGATCACATAAAGCTTTGAAATAAAAGTCATTCACTTTCATATTAATGATGGGTTCCCAACCATCTTCTTGTTTAATAGGAATAGAAGCTTTATGTTTCATCTTTTCTTCTTTAATCTTTATGAGAGCATTAGTAATGTGTTTTGTAAAGGCCATATTCATAGCACTAGCATTAGGACTTTTAGCAAGATTTTGTAGGAACTTAATAACTTCAGAGATATTGCAACCATCAAGATCAAAATCATAATTATCATCTAAAGTAGTAGAACTATTACTAGCCTCAACACTAGTGGTGGTAATAGTAGAAACACTAATGTTTCTAGCAATTTCATATTCTCTTTCCCACTTAGCAGGCAACTCAGCTAATAGTCTAACATTTTCATCAATTCTTACTTGTATAACATTAGTAGCTGCAAAGGGATTATCATCAGTTTCAGGTTTAGCAGCCATTTATTGAAAGAAGATTGAGCTTCAGCCAACGATGCTATATTCCTTTCAGCATTGGAGAGTTTTTCCTCAATAGTTTTATTGAAAGCAGTTTGCTTACTAATAAAGTCTTTAAGCATAACTTCAACTTCAGAGGGAGCACTCCTATTAGTGTTGTAAGCATTTCCATAAGTATTACCATTGTTGGGAGGATATGGCTTATAATTATGTTACCAAAATTGTTCCTATAAGCATTATTACCATAAGCATTGTTGCCAAAATTATTATTCTTTATGAAGTTCACATCAACTTGCTCTTCTTGAGCAACTAAAGAAGCCAAAGGAACATTATTTGGATCAATATGGGCTTTCCCATTAACAAGCATAGACATAATAATATCAATCTTATCACTCAAGGAGGAGGTTTCCTCAATAGAATTTACCTTCCTACCTTGTGGAGCTCTCTCAGTATGCCATTCAGAATAATTAACCATCATATTGTCCAGAAGTTTTGTTGCAGCACCCAAAGTGATGGTTATAAAAGTACCTCCAGCAGCAGAATCCAATAGGTTCCTTGAAGAATAGTTCAATCTTGCATAAAAAGTTTGGATGATCATCCAAGCAGTCAGTCCATGAGTGGGACAATTCTTTACCAAAGATTTCATTCTTTCCCAAGCTTGAGCAACATGCTCATTATCAAGTTGTTTAAACTCCATTATTTCACTTCTCATGGATATAGTCTTAGCAGGAGGATAGTATTTTCCAATGAAAGCATCTTTGCACTTAGTCCAAGAATCAATACTATTCCTAGTTAAGGAATTCAACCATTCTTCAGCTTTCCCTCTCAAAGAGAAAGGAAACAATTTCAGCTTAATAATATCACCATCTATATCCCTATGCTTTTGCATCTCACAAAGTTCAACAAAGTTATTTAGATGGGAAGCATCATCTTCATTACCAATACCAGAAAAATGTTCTCTCATAACAAGATTGAGCAAAGCAGGTTTTATCTCAAAGAAAGTATCTACAGGCACAGGTGGAGCAATAGGTGTGCTCATAAAATCATTTTTGTTGGTGCTAGTGAAGTCACACAACTTAGTGTTTTCAAGAGTAGTCATTTTTTGTGTGTTTTCAAATAAGAAAGCAAACTTGTAAAACTATTTTTTTTGTGTTTTTGAATAACAAAACAAGCAAACTAAGAAAAAAGAAACTAAGCAAAACAAAAACAACAAAGTAAAGAGATTGGTTATGAGGGACTCCCCTTGTGAAGATGTCCTTGACTCCCCGACAATGGCGCCAGAAAAATGCTTGATGGCTCTGTGTATGGCGCCTAGAAAAGTGCTAGTGCGATGATGATGTAGAGCTCGTTGGGAACCCCAAGAGGAAGGTATGATGAGCACAGTAGCAAGTTTCCCTCAGTTATGAAACCAAGGTTTAATTGAACCAATAGGAGCAAGGAAACACCCCAAAGGTGTTACTAGCTGAGCTTTGGTAGGGCGCACTACCGGTGCTAGTAGCAACATGGAGACCTGCACAACACAACCACATAACTTTGTCCCCAACTTGCGATGAAGTTGTCAATCTCAGCGTGTTTTGCAGAAAACAAAGGATTAAACGTATCGAATGGAAAGAAGTAAAAGTTCGCAGAAAGTAAACACAAAACAGTAAAAGATTGTAGATTGAATGTAAAGTAAAGGACCGGGATCCATAGTTCACTAGAGGTGGCTCTCCTTAGATAGATAACATGCTGGGTGAACAAATTACAGCGGGGCAATTGACAAACATCGAGAAAGCAATACATGCATATACTAATCATCTTGACTCCTTTGAGACTTGATTGGGCATTACAACATTATACGTAGACCGCCATCCAACTGCATCTATGACTAATAATCCACCTTCAGGTTATCATCCGAACCCCCTCCAGTATTAAGTTGCAAGCAATAGATTATTGCTTTACGAACTGCATGTAAAGTAAACAATACGATTGTTTTATGAATAAAGGATTGTTGTTTTGTCCCTAGTAGCAACAGCACATCTAGTACCTTTGAGATTTCTATCACTTCTCTAGATTACTAGAGGCATGAACCCACTATCGAGCATAAATACTAACTCTTGGAGTTGCTAGCATCTACTTGGCCAAGATAGCTACTAACAACAGAAACCATGCAAGATCACAAATAATAAAGACATGATAGAATCAATAATCAATCTGAAATAGCATCTCAATATCCATCGGATCCCTGCAAACACAACATGCAGAATTACAAATAGATGATCTTGATCATGAACGGAGCTCACAAGATCTAAACATGAAAGCACAAAGGAGGAGAACCAGCCATCTAGCTACTACATGAATCCGTAGTCCAAGGATGAATTTCTCACGCATCACACCGGAGGCTTGCATGGTGATGAAGAAGGCCTCCAGGGTGAATTCCCCTCTCCGGCAGGGTGCTGGGAAGAGCTTCAGATCCCTCCCGATCTAGGGATGGAGATGACGGCGGCTATAGACTCTTTCGTGGATTTTTGATCGGGCACGTAGGGTTTTCGTCTCGAGGGCATCTTATAGTTGGAAGGGGAGGCCGAGGGGGTGCCTAGGCTGGCCTCTGGCCCCTCTCCGTCTCGTATTATGGCACTTGATGACTTCCGAAAAAATAGGCACTTTGGCTTTTGTCCCGTCCAATTCCGAGAATATTCATTTTCTGACTTTCTGGGAACCAAAAATAGCAGAAAACAGGCAGCTGGCACTGTGGCTCTTGTTAATAGGTTAGTCCAGGAAATCATATGAAAAGTACTCCAAAGTTAGAATAAAACACAAGAAAGTGGATAAAACCAAGCATGGACATAAAAATTATAGATACATTTGCAATGTATCATCGGTCTTCAAGGGTATGATCTATATAGATGTATATCTAGTCGTTGCTTGTATCTAGTAGATAGATCTTGGTGCTTAGTAGTTCCCATCGTAGGAATTTTTTGTTTTCTATGCTGTAAACCCAACAGGTAGGAGGTTATGTGGCGCAAACTGACATGGGATAACCACGCCAATGTCCATGGTTGATGGAATTGATTTTTTGGAAGAATGAGTCCGCTGGTGATTTCATCAGCTAGCAAACAATAGGGAACATGATTTATCCAGGTTTAGGCCCCTAGAGAGTAATATCCTACTTCCTATTTGTGTGCTCTTGATTGATAATGAAGTTACAATGTCGCTGAGATGGCAATGGGTGCATATATTAGATCTAGTGTAAACTACGGGTGTTGCAGTGTGTAATGCGATTGTAAGTATCCTAATTGGCGACCCCTCCTAGCCTTTATATATGGGGAGGTTAGGTCTCATGTATTGCCCGAGTCGATTAAAAGTTGATTTCTATTTTTAGAGTTTGTTAATCAGGATATTCTTCTTGTTCTACACACCAGAGGTCGGTATGTTCATGGGATTCGTAGCAGCCAAATCGTCTCAGGCTTTGCGGACCTTAGCAGATCATCAAGTGGGCCTCTTGTTGAGCCAAATCAGGTAGGCTATAGGAAGGTTCCTGCTACAGTATACCTATTTCACCAACTCTCACGTGTATAGTGGGTAGCGGAAGGCGACAAACATACATGTTTCTTCTACTTGAGATCTAGCCAGAGGAAGAAAAAGAACAAAATTTCTAGGCTCACTAAATTAGATGGAACGGTGACGGAGGATGCTCAGGAGATTGACAACATGAAAAAGGAGTTTCTACAAGGATTTATGTCGCTCGGAAGGATTCTGAACATGGAAGAAGTGATAAATGTAATTCCAGTTAAAGTTACATCTCAAATGAATGAAAAACTTCTAAAATCAATTGTTTGTGAGGAAGTGAAGTTAGCTTTGTTTCTGATGGATATATGCCCTAGAGGCAATAATAAATGGATTATCATTCCTAAATTATTGTGGGCCCGTGGGTGCCAGATCAACGTCTCGGGCGCTCACACTATGTGACAAACCTGACATGTGATGAGAGAGTTGGTGACCACACGATCCTTTTGGCCCACCGAACTGTCATCCCACTCCCGTAGGAATTAGCCTCGACCGATGAATTCCCCAGGCACTACCTACCCCATACGTCACCCGCTCCAGACCACCCAAGCGCCGATGTCCCCCATTGTTCGTGCGCCACCGTCCTCGCCAGCGCTAGTCACGACCTCCTTCTCCAGCGTCTAGCGTGCAGCCTCCACCATCCATGGTCCATCTCAGGCACGGGCACTGCCGGTTTAGAGTGTGGTTGCCACATATTTCCATGTGTTACCTCGGGTGTGGCCGTCAATCCTCTAGTGCGCGAACTCCCTGGCATCCACCACGCACTAGACGTTGCTCCTACCCTACTGTGCTCCCATTGTCCTAGGCACCACCGAAAGCCATGAGAACGCGCACTCGCTAGCTGCTAGCATCTTCTCTAGCCTCTAGCCTCCTCTGTAGCCCCCGCAAGAGTTCCTCGCGTCCGGCCGTTGTGGTGCCTAGACCACCGGCACCAAAAAGTGCTCGCAAAGGCCTAGAAACTACCGCAATATGAATACAGACACTTTAAAAAGTGCTGCATTTAGTTGTGTCGGGAAATACTTTGCTGACAGTTTTGAAAACTAGTTTTGAGGCAGTTTAAGAAAGTGCAATCAAAACCTTTGGTGGTAGTCTTTAGCAGTGCTGGCAAATATTTTTGAGGAACTTCTAAAAAAGTGCCAGCAAAACTTTTGGAGGCACTTGTTCAGAAGTGCCGACAAAACTTTTGAAGAATTGCTAGCAAAACCTTTGGAGGTAGTTTTTTGATTTTCCCTTGATTTCTTTGCTGCCATTTGTCAAAACTGCCTCTGAAATTGTTTGCTGGCACTTCTGAAGAACTGCCTGTGAACACAATCAAAGGCAGAAAATGGCAATCTGCCTACAAACACAATCAAAGATTGTAAAATACAAATACCAGAATCAAATTCAAGAAAATACACTAAAATGTTTGAGTCACTATTACAGTTTCATTACAGCATGTTATGGAATCACAGTTTCAAAAATAACATATCTAGTATCACAAGTTCAAGAATAACATATCTTAAATCATAGTTCTAGAATCACAGTTTCATGCCAGTTTAGGACATCATGTTTTAATTTACAGTTCCTGGTTCTGATTCATCTATCTTGCTCAGTGACATTGTTCCTCTATTCTTCTTCTTCTTCTTCTTAGTGATATTAATTTCTGCTTTTTCCTCAAGTGTTAATGGCCTTTTATTGTCAGATCTTGAGTGTTCTCTCAGGTGTTTATGTTGGTCACTAACCATTTCTCCAAAGTTTAGATATATCTCTTGAGCCTCAACCTACAGTTTTGTGTGTCGTATCAGTGATGCATTTCAATGTGCCCGACCATGGAAAATAACTTGGAAAAGAACTTACGTTCTTCCTTGGCCATGGTACTGAATGTGCTTGAGCATGTCCTAGTATAGTCATTTGACTTGTGCTTGTAGTGGCTTTGTTGTACTCCTGAGAATCATGTTTCTCATCACTTGCATGCTCTCCACCATCTCCATCATGAATAGTAACTAGAGCTACATCAAGACTATTTGGAGAAGTTAGTTGCACCCCCATTCTAGGTTTGAAATACTTGATCTTGTTCTCTTTGTTCATATTCTTGCTCATCTTGTTCTCATTATTGATCTTCAAATTTTCTTTTGCCCTCTCTATCTTAACCTTTTGTATCTTGTTTACATCTTCAGCCTACAATTGGAGAAATTAAAAATTATATCATTTTTCATGTATCATATTTACAATTTATGCATCCTTCTAACCTATTGTTGCAATGTTTTGTATGATTATTTTGTCTTGACAACATGTTTGAATGGATTTCCTTCATAACCTACATCTTGCTTGCTACCATTTTGTTTTTGGATTACAGAAGAGTCTTTTCCTTGTATGTTCAACAATATTTTCATTCAATTAGTAGATGGATATAGAGATGAATGAACGCCAACTATAGAGATTTGTTATACCTTGGATTGAGACCCAACAACATCTTTGGTAGGCTTTTGTTCTTGACTTCTTGTAATATCTTTCCCCTATTATGTTCAACAATATTTTCGTACATTTAATAGTAGCATATCATTGGTAGCAATGTGATTAACAATAACAACTATAGAGATTTATTATACCTTGGCTTGAGAACTGGCTACATCTTTTGTAGGTTTTTGTTCTTGGCTTCTTGGAACATCTTTTCCCTATGTGTTCGTCAATAATTATCAGATTAATAACAGCAGCATACCATTGGTAGCAATGTAATGAACAAAAGAACATACATAGTTTTTATATACCTTGTATTTAGACCTTGCAACATCTTTGTTAGGCTTAGGTTGTTGGCCACTTGGAACATCTTTCATCTATGTGTTCAACAATATTTCCATACAATTAACATCAGCAAACCATAGCTATCATGTGATGTACAACATGAAATAAAGATGGTTATTATACCTTGTATTTAAACCCATCAACTTCTTCTATAGGCTTTGCTTGTTGGTTTATTGGACAATCTTTCTCATAACCATCTTCCACCTCTTCTTCTGTTTTCTTGCTTTCTTCACTTGGAATTCCCTTTTGACTTTCTTCTTCTAATTTAACCATAGTCTAACTTAGTTTTTCCTCCATTCTGTAACTCCTCTCCATCATGGTCTCAACCATTCCCCTCAAATCGTTGTTCTCTTTTCTACTCTCATGAAGAGCTTGCAGTGCTAGAACCAGTTGCTCATATCCTCTTTGATGGCTCTAAAAATAGCCATCTTTTCCCGCGTTTAAACATTGTTTTTAGTCAAGCAATTGACAAGAATCCCCCTAGCCTTGCCACTAATGACTAATTATTGCAAAGATATGCAAACCATTGCTTTGAATTGTGTTGTGCGGGAAATCATGCTTTTTAATGCAAAAACAAGAGTCATACATGAAGATTTGGAGGAAGTCCACACGACCAAGTAATCTTGGAGCAATTACCAGGTGTCAGCAGCCATAACGACCACTGGTACGGGCAAGGCCCGCCTGTACGGTCCACCCGTACCAAGTGGCGGTGGCTTCGTCTCGTCAAACCCTACAACTTTTCTGAAGACACCTATATATTTCGAGGTCCCATCCGCCATGCAGAGGGACGTCACTATTCTCAGATTGCATCACAACACCACCAAAGGAGATCCACACCATAGTTCATCCCCTCCATCTTCCATCTTCTCCATTAGCCATAGCCATTACTTTGTACTTGAGGTATCCTTGTGATTTGACGACCATTATTGTAAGAATATTTGATTTCAATCTAAGTATTTTGCACAATGTTTTCTATCCTTGATCTTATTGTTATGAGTGAGTAGTCCTCACGGGCTGTGGGTTGGGGAGAAACCTCGCATCAATTATGTGCATCTAATCTATGGGAGTCTTGTGTATTGTTTGAATAAGGGATTTGTATCATTTGTTTCTTTGTCTCTTGCCTCGATCTTTGGACTTGTAGGTACGCAAGACCCCCGAGATTGATAATGGCTTGAGGTGAGATACTTGGCTAGCGGCAATTTCATAGGAAACCCAGTGATAGAAAGGGTTGTATGGTCTTCGCTTAGCGACCCATTCGGGATCAACAACAACATCTCTTCTTAAGGCTTTGATCTATGTTTTTTTCACTTAATAATTGTCTGTAGCCCAGTGCTTCGTGGTGCATTTAGTTGGATCAAAAGACTATTGCTATACCTGTGGCTCGCAGGGGCTTTAGTATATTAGGATGTGCTGCCCACAAAAGATTATCTCTATTAAAACATTACACATGACTATGCCAATTATTATCTTTTATCCCATATGATGTGCAGCTGCAGGTGGATCTTCAACCTTGGCCAATTTCCATCCACTTAATCAACCCACGATATAAAGTAAACTAGATTGGTCCAGTAAACGAAGGTAAAACGAAAAACAAAGTCTTGCACACGTGTCCTTTTTAATTCCTTTTAGCATTGTTTCCCAAGGTTCGATTAAACCTAGATCTACTAGGGAAAAAGACTATTTTACTTCATCCGTGAATCTGGATCAAAGGTATTAACCCTTTTTGGCGTTGTTGCCAGGGAAGCGATTCGCTATCCTGGTGAGGACACTAGAGACCTTGTTTTTAGTTTTATTTTTGTTTGTAGTTTCTTTCTTGTTATTATTTTACTTTCTTGTTATCAATTTTAAAACCCCCAAAAAATAGTTACTTGTTTATTTGTTTTCCTTACTTTAAAAATACCAAAAAGAAAAGATCCATGGCTCAAAAGAAACTTATGGAGTATACTACTCCTATTGATGATTTTATTTGTGCACCTATTACTCATCCCGCTATTGATGCGGAAGCATATGAAATTAATCCTAATATTTTAAGTTTGGTTCAGTGAAACCAATTTGGAGGCTCATCTTCGAAGGATTCAGGTTTGCACTTAAATACTTGTACTAAAATTTGCGACATGATGCGTATTAAGGATGTAGATCCAAATGTTGTTAAATTACGTTTGTTTCCTTTCTCTCTAAGAGGAAAGGCTAAGGATTGGTTGCTAGCTCTACCTAAGGGCACTATTACATCTTGGGAGGAATGCACTAATCTTTTTCTGACTAAAATTTCCCCCCAGCTAAGACTATGCAACTGAGATCCAACATTACGAGTTTTAGAGAAGAAGATCGCGAGCCACTAGCACTTGCATGGGAAAGGATGAAAGAAGCCATAATGAATTGTCCTAGTCATGGGATGGAAGAGTGGCTTATATTGCATTTATTTTATAATGCCTTAACCAATGTCTAAGTCTATGCTAGATACTACAGCAAGAGGAACAATCATGGGAAAGCAAGTGAGTGTTGCAAATAAATTACTTGATGATATGCAAAACAACCATGCCCAATGGCATGTGGAAAGAACCTCAAAAAGGGTGAATTCAATCATCGAGGTAAACAATGAAGATCTTACATCTAAGGTAGACGAGTTACTCAACATAGTAAAGGGTAAGGAAGATACCCAAATTAATGCTATCACTACCGATGTTAATGATGTTAATTTTATAGCACATACTGCTTATAATCCTGCTTGGAAGAACCAAAATTTTGCTTATTCTAATTTTACAGGAGATCCTTACAATAATTATAATAATCATAATGGAGCAAACCATGGCAATATATCATTTGAACAAACCGCTAGAACTTTTATGCAAGCTCAAACCAAGCAAAATAACATGCTTATTAAAATCACGGAGAACCATGAGACTAGTATTGGTAAATTATCTAATTAAGCCATTGCAATTAGAAATGATGTGCAGGCTCTACAGGAAAGGACAAAAACCTTGGAGGCACAATTGGGCAAGGTAACTGAGAGCCAAGCTCTCATGCTAGTAAAATTTGCTGGAAAGCCTAAGCCAAATCCGGTAGAAGACCTCAAGATGATGAGGGTGGAAATGAATGAAGAGTAGCCTGAAGAGCTGGACTATAGCAACGCGCCAACACCTAAATACACCGTGAAAGATATACTAAAGATGATCGCCGTAAAGAATCCTGGTCTAGAACAAGGTAATGATGCTATATACTAGCAATTTATACAACAAGTAACATCTAAAGTTCAAGAATTAGAAATGGAGTATAAAAGACTAATTGTAAGCTTCCTGCTAAGCTAGATGATATATTTGAGCCCACTATTAAAATTAAAATGTGTGTTAATGAGATATCTGCACTTTGTGACCTTGGTGCAAGCGTCTCAACAATTTCCAAGAGTCTATTTGACAAGTTAAACTTGGGGCCTTTTGTAACCACTGAAATGAGACTCCATCTTGCAGATTCAACTTATAAACAAGCTGTTGGGATAAACAAAAACATAGTTGTTGAAATTAAAGGAAGTCCTGCTCTTATTGATCTTCTTATAGTGGACATGCCCGAAGATCCCATAGCACTTATAATTCTAGGTAGGCCATTTCTATGAACTATTAAAGCTTTAATCAATCTACATGAAGGGAATGTGAGAATAGGACTACCGTCTAGATATCCTTTTATAGTCCACTTCCCTAGGAAGAAGAAGACCAAACCTAATAATGATGATGATGGTATAATTACACTGAAAGCCAATTACTTTGGAGTGGGTGTTCCACTCACAAAACCCAAATAATCACCATATGGGTCAAGCTAATTGACCTTAACTAGAAGCACTTCATGGGAGGCAACCCATGTGAATAAAAGCTTTTATTCTTGTGTTAGTTTTTTGTTTTTGTTTTGTTTTGTTTTTAATAACGAGTGTTCAAGAAGACCTTTGGAGAGAGGAGAATAAAATAAGGTAATCCTCGATCTTCTTTTTAACTAACACATGACCTTAAGGTATTGCTGATTTTTATGAAGTATATTTTGTTGTATTTTGTTAATTGCTAAGACGTGTAAAGGCGTGCAAAGCTACTAACCAAATTCTACAAGTTTTTCAGCTTACAGGCTGCATAACGACCACTAGTATGACCGGGAGACCCGTACCATGCGCCCATACCACATCGAAGATCTTTAAAATAGAAGTGTTGATTTTTTCACATGACCAGTGGTCGTTACGACCACTGGTACGGCTAGAAGCGGTCGTACTGCATGCCCGTACCGTATCCCCGAGCAAAACATCAACTTTCAAGCAAACATACTGACCGCGTAACGACCAGTAGGATGGGCACGCACGACTATACCACGCACCCATACCAAGTGCACCAATAGAGGGAAACGTCGACCCCAAGGTTTGTCACTTGGTACAGGCGGGCTCTAGCCGTACTGCCCGCCTGTACCATGTACTCGACCGCCATATCATCCTAGGAAGAGGTAATCCTAAATTCACAAAACACAAAAATTTATCTTTCTTCTACCTCCAAACTCCAAACCATCTCCATTGGATCTTTAATTTTATTCAATGTTTCTTTGATTCCTCGCACCTAATCGATCTAAGGTATGTTTATCCTCCGATCCCCAACTTATTTGGATCAAAACTCTGCTCAATCTTTCACCATTATCAATCTAGAATTAAGTCTTGTTCTTGAGCTAATCTTGATATTGATCATGTTTAGTTTTGTTTTTAGAGGAGTTTCTTTTGTAACGAGTGTAGATGATCGTTTATGATATGTTTCTATAGGACTAAATTTTTGATTAGTTTATTTATTTATTTTGTTTTAGATGAACACGAGGAGTCGTACACGTGTGATGGCTGTGGAACAAGCTGCACTACCCATTGACACGTTGACCCCCCCCCCCCCCCCCCCGAGTCGCTTGGTATCGAGATCATAGTTTCAGCTGAACCGTTTCAACCGTCTCAACCTCCGAGAAATCAAGTCCACCAAGTGGGTGTGTCCCTATATCCTGAACCAACTTGACATTCACGCTGATTTCAATTTATTATGCAACAATGTTGGTTTGTATGACTTTGTATTTCAGGATGTCGCCACATACCGCTGCTTGACGCTTGAGTTTCTTAGCACCTTGACACATTCGGTGTGCTCACACTATTTCTCCAAGGAGCAAATGCCTAGAGTTGATTACATCAACTTTCTTCTTATGAACTATGAGTACTCCTTGACACTTGACCAATGGGCTTCCAACTTTGGGTTTGCCAACAACACCACCGACATATGCTCCACCACCTTTGTTCTAAATCCAACACCCTTGGATTACTTTAATAGAATGAGAATTCGTGGAAACACACCCAAGGGGCACCAAATTGATCATCCTGTTGTTCGTTATTTGTTTTATATTATTGCTAACACCTTGCAGGCATGTGGTGAGTTTACTAGAGTCAATGAGGAGGACATGATGATCCTCCCTAAAGCTGCTATTCCTAACTATAACTTAATGCCAAATTTGGGTGCCCTTTTTTATCTGAAGCATCAAGCTCTGCAATCTCATGGTCCCATATGCGTGATGGGTTTGTTGGAGGGAAAAAAAAATTCTACCGCAAGAACGAACAAAACCAAGATCTAATCTATGGAAAAGCCAAGATCTAATCTATGAGATAAGTGCAACGAGATAGATATGTACTAACCCTTGTAGATCCAAAGCCTTGTTCGAGATTGGGTCTCGTGGTTGATGTAGATGATCACTTGCCGATCTCAAGATCGAGTAGATGATCCTTCTGGCGCTGCGTTCCGGCAGCGCTTCCGCAGACGGTCACACGTGCGGAGTCGATGTAGACCTTCATCTCCCCGTTCCAGCGAGCAACGGAGGTGGTAGATCATACGGAATCCCAGCAGCACGACGGCGTGGTGGTGGTGGTGGAGAAGGATTTCTGCAGGGCTTCGCCTAAGCCGGAGCAGGAGGATGGTGGAGAAGAGAGGTGGCCAGGGTTTGGGGTGGAAGGAGCAAAGGGGGGAGGTGCCCCCACCCCTCTTTATATAGAGGGGGTGCAGCCTAGGGTTGGCCCCCTTGTCCCTCTACGGCCGGCGTGCCAAGGGAGGGGGGGAGTTTTCTTCCCCCCCCCCAAGTATTCCCCTTTCTTTCTTGGTTTTCAAGTAAACCCTATGGAACCTTCTAGAACTTTTCCGAACACACTGAAACCTTATAGAACCTCCATATGAATACTCTGGAACATTTCCGAAACCTAGAAAATGATCTCCATTATATGAATTATATTCTCCGGACAATTTCGGATCTCCTTGTGATGTCCTGGATCCAATCTGAGACTCTAAACAACATTCGTTCTCCAACGCATATTACATATCTACCTAAAACAACATCGAACCTTAAGTGTGTCACCCTACGGTTCGCGAACATGTAGACATGATTGAGACACCTCTCCGATCAATAACCATCAGCGGGATCTGATGATCCATAATGGCTTCCACATACTCAACGATGACTTTGTGATTGATAGAACCATTAACATACGAAACCAATTCCCTTTGTCACGCGATACTATACTTATCCGAGGTTTGATCATAGGTATCTCCATACCTAGTTCTACCTCGTTACCGATAAGTACTCTTTACTCGTTCCGTGATATGTCATCCCTTGTGACCTAGTCACATGCTTGCAAGCTAATTAGATGACATTCCACCGAGAGGGCCCAGAGCATATCTATCCATCATATGGATGGACAAATCCTAGTCTTGATCCATGCGCTTCAACACATACTTTCAGAATACCTAATGCCACTTTTATAACCACCCAGTTATGAAGCGGCGTTTGATGTCATCAAAGCACTCATCCGGTGACAGTGATTAACATTATCTCATGGTCGAAGGATTAGGTTACTATGTATTTGAAAGCTTGTAGCAAAACGAACTTAATGACTTGATCTTATGCTATGCTTACTATGGGTGTGTGTCCATCACATCATTCTCCTAATGATATGATCTTGTTATTAATAACATCCAATGTTCATGATCAGGAAACCATGATCATCTATTAATCAACAAGCTAGTCTTAACAAGAGGCTTACTAGGGACTCTTTTATGTTTACAAAACACACAAGTATTAGTGTTTCCTAATAATACAATTATAGCATGGGATGTAGATAATTAATCATAAACACAAAGATATAATAGTAACCATTTTATTATTGCCTCTTGGGCATATCTTCAACAGTCTCCCACTTGCACTAGATTCAATAATCTAGATTACATTGTAATGTACCTAACACCCATGGCGTTCTGGTGTTGGTCGTGTTTTTCTCTAGGGAGAGGTTTAGTCAATGGATCTTCCACATTCAGATCAGTGTGTACTTTGCAAATCTTTATGTCGCCATCTTGGACATACTCGCGAATAGCATGAAAATGTAGCTTGATGTGCTTCAGCTTGCTGTGTGACCTTGGCTCCTGTGCATTGGCTATGGCACCCGTGTTGTCACAATAGATGGCCATCGGGTCCAATGCACTAGGAACCACACCAAGCTCAGTAATGAACTCCTTCATCCATATCGCTTCTTGCGTAGCCTCCAAAGTAGCTATGTATTCCGATTCAGTTGAAGATTTCGCCACAACGCTTTGCTTGGCACTCCTCCAGCTCACTGCAGCACCATTCAAAATAAATACGTATCCAGACTGTGACTTCGAGTCATCTGGATCGGTGTTCCAACTAGCATCGATGTAACTGTTTACAACAAGCTGTTCATTACCTCCATAAGAAAGAACCATATCCTTAGTCATATTCAGGTACTTGAGGATATTTTTAACCGATGTCCAGTGTTCCATTCCAAGATCACTTTGATATCTGCTAGTCAAACTAATAGCGTGTTCTATATCCGATCTTGTACACAGCATGGCATACATGACAGAGCCTATGGCCGAGGCATAGGGGATTTTACTCATCTTCTCTCTATCTTCTGCCATAGCTAGACTTTGAGTCTTACTCAATGTCTTACCTGGCAACATGGGCAAGAACTCTTTCTTTCTTTCTTCCATTCTAAATCTCTTTAGAACCTTGTCCAGGTATGTCCTTTGTGAAAGCGCTATTAAGTGTCTTGATCTATCTCTATAAATCTTGATGCCTAAAATGTATGCCACTTCGCCAAGATCCTTCATTGAAAAACTATTATTCAAATAGGCCTTGACACTTTCAAGAAGTTCTATATCATTCCCAATCAACAATATGTCATCCACATATAGTATTAAGAATGCTACAGAGCTCCCACTCACTTTCTTGTAGATACAAGCTTCTCCATAAGTTTGTATAAATCCAAAGTTTTTGATCACCTTATCAAAACGTTGATTCCAACTCCGGGATGCTTGCTTTAGTCCATAAATGGAGCGCTGAAGCTTACACACCTTGTCAGCATCTTTAGGATCGACAAAACCTTTGGGTTGTACCATATACAACTCTTCCTCAATGTCACCATTAAGGAACGCCGTTTTGACATCCATCTGCCAAATCTCATAATTGAAATATGCAGCGATTGCTAACAAAATCCTCACAGACTTTAGCTTCGCTACCGGTGAGAAGGTCTCATCGTAGTCAACTCCTTGAATTTTCGGAACCCTTTCGCGACAAGTCGAGATTTTTAGACAGTAACATTACCATCAGCATCTATTTTTCTTTTAAAGATCCATTTGTTCTCGACAGCCTTGCTGCCATTCGGTAAGTCCACCAAAGTCCATACTTGGTTTTCATACATGGATCACATTTCAGATTTCATGGCTTCTTGACATTTGTCGGAATCTGGGCTCATCATAGCTTCCTCATACGTCGCAGGGTCGTCGATGTTGTCCACCGGACATTCAACACAGGGTCATACCAA
Source organism: Avena eriantha (assembly GCA_910589775.1). Taxonomy (NCBI): domain Eukaryota; kingdom Viridiplantae; phylum Streptophyta; class Magnoliopsida; order Poales; family Poaceae; genus Avena; species Avena eriantha. Next base: position 175,938,560 of record OU342746.1, read on the forward strand.
TCAGGAGTGGAACAAACCCTTGTAGACCTACGAGGTTCAGTAGCAACTTCATTCGAAGTTTCATGATCATCATCATTAGATTCCTCTCTTATTGGTGCAGGCGGAACAGAAACATCTTCTGGTGCTGTGCTACTCTCAAATCCGAGAGAAGGTTCAACAACCTCGTCAAGTTCTACTTTCCTTCTAGTCACTTCTTTCGAGAGGAACTCCTTCTCAAGAAAGGATCCATTCTTAGCAGCGAAAACTTTGCCTTCGGATCTATGATAGCAGGTATACCCAATTGTTTCTTCCTATGAAGACACATTTTTCCGCTTTGGGTTCAAGCTTGTTGATGTCTACACACTTCTATTCTTGTAGACAGTTGTTGGGCCTCCAAGTGCAGAGGTTTTTAGAGCAACATCAAGTTTCCCTTAAGTGGATTACCCAAGGTTTATCGAACTCAGGGAGGAAGTGGTCAAAGGTATCCCTCTCAAGCAACCCTCAATCAAGATACAAGAAGTCTCTTGTGTCCCCAACACACCCAATACACTTGTAAAGTGTATAGGTACACTAGTTCAGCGAAGAGATAGTGAAATACAAGTGGTATGGATAAAAGACAACGGTGCCAGAAAATATCTTGATGGCGTGGAAGAGACTAAAGGCAAACTGAAATAAAGATGGCAGCAAGCAAACATGTAACAGATCTAGTTGCAAACAGTATTTCAATGCTCAGAAACAAGGCCTAGGGATCATACTTTCACTAGTGAACACTATCATATAAATATCTTCTCTTTATGATACTACTCTTAACTACTCTCCGGTTGGACACTCTAATCCATGGTAGGGCTATAACAACACATCTCAAAGTTCGCTTTCCCCATCTAGATAACCCCACACTGTCACCTTGAGCTCTAGATGGTTCCAAAAAACACCACAATTTCATAGAGACATCCAACTCCAAATATAACTCCTAACAAGCAATTGTAACCTCTAGCCTAAGTGCCACCATGGTGTGCACACTGTCACTTTCACACACATGGGGAGAGCAGAGATCTATTAAAGCACTTGAGTAGCAAGGTAGATCTACTTGATTACAAAGCTCATGATCACAATATGATATGCATAGAGAGAGAGATGAACACATAGCTACCAGTAGAACCCTTAGCCTCGAGAGAGAACTACTCCCTCATCATCATGGGAATCAGCAACGGCTATGGAGATGGTGCTGGAGATCGATGGAGATGGCTCCAGGGGCACTTCCCCGTCTCGGCAGGGTGCCGGAAGAGAGACTTTATGTCCCCCGAATCTCCCCTTCGGTGGCGGCGGCGCTGCGGAACTTTTTCATGGCTGGAGGCTGGTCGATTTAGGGTTTATGCATCGGGAGGCTTCTTATAGGCGAAGAGGCAAGGTTGGTGGGCGGCCAGGGGGCCTACACCATGCCCTGGCGCGACCTAGGGTTGCCACGCCAAGGGGGTGTGGCCACCCTGTGGCCCCTCTCCGTCTCGTCTTCTGGCTCCGTGAGTCTTCCGGTAAGATATCGACTTTGGCTTTTGTCCGGTCCCATTCCGAGAATATTCATTTTCTGACTTTTCTAGAACCAAAAACAGCAGAAAACAGGCAACTGGCATTGTGACATCTTGTTAATAGGTTAGTTCGAGAAAGTGTATAAAAATACTCCAAAGTGTGGACAAAACATAAGAAAGTAGATATAAAACAAGCATGGAACATCAAAAATTATAGATACGTTAGCAACGTATCAACATCCCCAAGCTTAACTCCTGCTTTTTCTCGAGTGGGTAAGTGAGAAAAAGAAAAGAATAATTTTTTAGGTGACATGCACCATCACAATCTTGATCAAGGCATTTATAAAACATTGATAGCTGGGATCATAATACTTTAACATAGAATGAAAGATATAGTTCTAACAATAAGACATAGCAACTATGTCATAACATGAAAAGGCACAAACAAAAGAATCATGAATAACAATGCTTTGCAAGACGTTTGTTTGTTTCACATAAAGAAAACATATCATAGTGGTATTCAATTTGTCCCTCATAGAGTAGCAAACATAAATGCATAGGACACCTTCAAAGTTTATAAATGTGACTAGATACAAATAGTTTACGAACAAGCAATATCAAAGTTATGCATCAATCAACAAGTCTTGGGACAATGCACAAGAACTAAGAATGGTCACTATGCTCTCAAAATAGGTGCATAAAGATAGAAGGTGGAGACTCAACATAAAAGTAAAAGAAAGGCCTTCATAGAAGGAAGTAGGGATTCAAGTCTCATAAAGAGCTTCCAAAAATTATGGTACTTATTACCTTTCAGCTCTCATTGCCCCTATCATAAGCATCTTGAAGTGATTAAGGTTAAAGTGAACAAACTATGGAGTATATGCTTTACAAAGTATAAGTTGGAAATCTCATGTCCCTTGAATACGAGGGTCGCTCCTCATGCTACTCAAGTTTAGTTACCGGTAAGTTCTTTTCATAGTAAGTACATGTGTATCATAGAGAACCGCCAACGGGGTACCCCTTGCCCGATGATACAGAAAAATCCCCATAACAAAATGACAAGGCAATCAGACAACGAGCATCTCAGCAATCTTCTTATTTACCATGGGAAAATGGTGCTTTTTTATCTCTTTCCTCTTTTCTCATATCTCTTTTTTTTCTTTTTCTATTTTTTTCTCAATATCTAACTCTTTTCCTTATAAGAAGAATGCTTCATAGATAGCTCATTATGGTTACGCTACAGGTTTCCACCATGACAACATGGATTAGACCGGCGGCCTAGGCGTTTCTCTAACACACATACATAACTCCATGGACTTACAAGCTCCCCTTTCATTTCACACCGACGACATCCATAGACAAAAGAGCATGATATCAACTAGGTACAAAGTACAAGTGCAATGTTGAAAGCGTTCCCCATGACAACATGGTTCTGCTAATCCCCAACATATAAGTGCAAGCATATACAACATAGACGACACAATGGTTCAAGTTTATTAAGGGCGGGAAAAGTAAAGTGTGCCATCAAGTTTGTGAGAGCTTTAATCACTAGTTTTCGCATAACAAGTTTAATTCAGAAGGTAGATAAAAACATGAATATACTTGGAATAGCAAATGCTAATAGGTAGGTATGGTGGACTCTTTGGAATAACTTGGTTTTTAGGACTTGGATGAATGAGTGGAACTCATACTTGATTATGGAGGCTAGCAAAAAACTGGAAGCGACCAACTAAGAGAGCAATAATGGCCATAATCATGCAAAGCAACAAAACATCATTAATTAAAGCATAAAGTGATATTACAAGTCGAAAACTAAATGATCATAGAGGCTATGGTGACTTGGGATAGTCATAACATGGTGTGAGCATGCGCCAAGTCAACCCAAATAAAGCATCAAAGGAGAATATCATAATACTATGCTTTAATATGCTAAACAATGCATGATTCTTTCAAGGCACATTAAGCAATCTCAATTGTTTATAACATGTCAGGCTACATCAAAAATCACTAAGCATAAAGCCAAAACAATATAAAGCATGACATGACAAAGCATAGACCACAGTCAAAAACAACCTCCTTTTTACCACTTAAGCATGAACTTTTCCTACTCTTTTTCAATCCAAACCAACATTATTTGAAAACTAATGTATGGATGAGGGGTTCCAACCAATTTATTCAAGCAAACTAAGCAAACGAAAACCAAAAACAAAAAATAAGACGCTCCAAGAACAACACAACAGTGGATGAAACAATAAAAATGAAGTGTCTAGAATGACCTGAGATTTTTATTGATGAAGATTGTACTTCTTGGATATTTCTTGGGGTGACACGGGTGGAATCCCCAAGCTTGATATTTAGTCCATCATTCATCTCATTACATCATTCTTCCCTACACTTAAAATTTTCCTTCATACAAAACTTCACACAATCTTTATTAGCAACATTAGTGTACTCAAGATAATAAGTATTTTGGTTCAGGTCCAACACAAATAAAACTTCCATTAAAACACAAGCTATTGTAGCACTTCCCTCAAAAAGCTCAATTCCCCAAAAAGAACCAAAAAAGGAATCAACAAGAAGCAAATGCAAATAATGGTAGAAATCTGTCAAAACAGACCAGCAGGAGAAAACCAATTTTTTAGAAGACCTTCTGTTGCTCAATTCGAAAAGTGTTGAACCAAAGAAAGTTGGATAACAACCTGGGGCATAAGCAAAAAAAATCACATCTCAAACCGACGTACAGAGATTTTTCACAAATTTTTAAAGCGAAGCACAAAAATCTATTTCGGGACAACAACTTTCCCAAGCATTAGTTCTCTCTCGTTAGAGGTTACTCTTGGCACAAAAACCACACAAAAATGATAAGGAGAGTTTATTACTGAAGCAATAACTTCCAAGACTCAACTAAAACTTTTGGGTTATCTCCCAATAAGTACTTTTCTTTAACGCCTTTAAGTTAGGCATGATAGTTTGAGAAGATGCCCACATAAGGAATATGAATTGAAGTAAAAGAGAGCATCAAGAAGCAAATTCAAAACACATTTAAGTCTAACCCACTTCCTATGTAAAATAATCTTGTAAAGAAACAAGTCATTAAAGCACAAAGTAACAAGCATAGGAAAGCAAAACAAGTGCAACTTCAAAATTTTCAACATAAAGAGGGGAAACTTAATATTGTTGAGACACATAAAACCATGTTTCCCTCTCTCATAATAACTTTCAGTAGCATCATGAATAAAATTAACAATATAAAAATCACATGAAACATTCTTATCATGAGCCACATGCATAAAAGAATTAATACTCCCCACATAAACATAGTCATTCTCATTAATTGTAGTGGGAGCAAATTCAACAAAATAGCTATCATTATTATTCTCATCACCATAATCATCAAATATAGGAGGCATATTGTAATCATAATTAATTTTCTCCTCAATAGTAGGTGGACTGAAAATATCATATTCATTATTGCAATCATCATATATTGGAGGTATAGTATCATCATAAGCAATAGAATAGTTATCTTCCAAAGTGTGTTCGTTTGTAAACATATCATCATTGGAAGGAGCATGGATAACACTAATATTACAATAATTATTAATATCATCATTTTTAGAATTGGTACCGAAGAGATTTTCAATATCAAAAGTAGTGTGCTTTTCCCAATCATGATCACTACTATACGTAATAGGCATAGGAACGTCATCGAGTTCAGACTCATCAAAAACTATAATAGGAGCAACATGCTTAGGGGGAATATCGTTTCCTCTCTCCTTTTACTCCTCCTCTTCTTCTTTTTCTTCTTCTCTTTAGGGGTGAGAGGCTTGAAAGGAAGCTTCTCCATATACCCTGGTTCATTGTTAGAGACAATAGAAAAAACTTTGGAGGATTCCTCCTTTTCATTAATAAGATCAAAACACATATTAGTCATGTCATATTTTGGTAAGATCTCATCTTTTAGAATATTTTGTATGTAAGTATTTGTGTGGCAATTATCAACACAATAAAGATGACAACCATGCAGGACGCTATTCATATCAAAAGCACTCAAATATCTACCAAAGAGGTTTTTCTTGATAACTCTTCACACCCCAAAAATAATGTAAGTTGATCATGCCGATTAGGAGTGATCATGTCATCACAATACAAACTTGCAGTACTCATTGGATTAGAAGGGCTATTATTATGGCCTGAGCATTAAAAATTGAAATGACCCACTTCAAAGCAAAGTTCACAAATAAAACGATAGAGGGCACAAACTTTTTTACCAAGATCATTTAGAGACCTATACCATGTTCTAGTTTTTTCATTCCTGTGGGTGATACAATATTATTCTTCAATTTGATTATTCTCACAAGGTCTATGTATTCCACAAAAATTAACATGCTTATAAGAAGTAGTACTTTCAGAGGTTTGAGCATGTTTATTGCTATCATTAATAACAATTTCATTTTCCATGCAAGTGTCTTTATAAGGCTCATGATACATGTCCCATTTTTATTTAGGAGCTAATATGAGAAGCAAAGGTTCTATAACAATCAACATGAATTTGAGGATCAAGAACATATTTAGCACTAAGCTCTTGAAAATCAGCAGTTTCAGCGAAAGACTTAATGCAATCATACTCATAGTTTATACCTGGTTCTTTACCTTTGTTGTTATCCCAATCTTCGGTATAGCTTTGAATTGTTTCAAGAAGATCCCACTTAGCTTTGACCTCCTTAATTGTGAAGGATCCCTCTAAACAAGTATCTAGATAGTCCTTGTAATGTCCTAAAAGCCTTGCATAGAAATTATTAATAATAATATTACTGGGGAGCTCATGAATGGGACATTTGAGCATTAGTGACTTCAATCTCCCCCATGCTTGGGAAATACTTTCTCCATCATGTTGATGAAAATTATAAATGTAATTCCTATCTTTATGAATTTCATGAGGAGGATAAAATTTAGAGTAAAAGAGAGATTCAAGTTCCTTCCACTCCAAATTATGAGGATCATCTAGTAGCTCATACCACTCTCTTGCTTTGCCCTTAAGTGAAAAAGGAAATATCTTCCTCTTAACTTGGTTCATTGAAATACATGCACACTTGAACAACTCGCATAATTCGTGTATAAAGAGTAAATGATCACTAGGATAGACAGTTCCATCTCCCAAATAACAGTTGTTCATAACACGTTCAACAATTTTTATAGGTATTTTAAAAGAGATGCTTTCAATATGTGGATTTAAAATATCACAAGTATCATTAGAATTACCATATGGGAGATAAAGTATCATCAGAGCAAATTTTCTTCTTTAAAGCTGGGGAACTAAAAAGATCATTTTCATAAAAACTAACTTCCCCAAGCTTAGACGTTTCCATAGCATTAGTAACAAAGGTGTTCAAAAGATTCATACTAATAACATTGCTATTAGCATGCAAAGAAAGTTCCATGGGTTTTTTAATTTTCTTTTCAGACAATTCATGTTCTACATTAGGAAAAATACTAAAAAGCTCTCTAATTTTGTTGTTGTTTTCCATTAAGCATAACTAGTGAAAACAAGAAACAAAAGACAAAATTGCAGAATCTAAAGGAAATAACTTCGAGCACTCACACACTAGCAATAGTGCTAGAAGATAGCTTAGTAGCCAGAAGATGTGAGTACCTTTTACCTTACCTCCCTGGCAACAGCGCCAGAAAATAGCTTGATGTCAACGCACTTCTATTCTTGTAGCCAGTTGTTGGGCCTCCAAGTGTAGAGGTTTATAGAACAGCAGCAAGTTTCCCTTAAGTGGATTACCCAAGGTTTATCGAACTCAGGGAGGAAGGTCAAAGGTATCCCTCTCAAGCAACCCTGCAATCAAGATACAAGAAGTCTCTTGTGTCCCCAACACACCCAATACACTTGTCAAGTGTATAGGTGCACTAGTTCGGCAAAGATATAGTGAAATACAAGTGGTATGGATAAAAGACAACGGTGCCAGAAAATAGCTTGATGGCGTGGAAGAGACTAAAGGCAAACTGAAATAAAGATGGCAGCAAGCAAACATGTAACAAATCTAGTTGCAAACGGTGTTTCAATGCTTAGAAACAAGGCCTAGGGATCATACTTTCACTAGTGAACACTCTCATATAAATATCTTCTCTTTATGATACTACTCTTAACTACTCTCCGGTTGGACACTCTAATCCATGGTAGGGCTATAACAGCACACCTCAAAGTCTTCTTTCCCCATCTAGATAACCCCGCACTGTCACCTTGAGCTCTAGATGGTTCCAACAAACACCACAATTTTATAGAGACATCCAACTCCAAATATAACTCATAATAAGTAATTGTAATCTCTGGTCTAAGTGCCACCATGGTGTGCACGCTGTCACTTTCACACACATGGGGAGAGCAGAGATCTATTGAAGCACTTGAGTAGCAAGGTAGATCTACTTGATTACAAAGCTCACGATCACAATATGATCATGCATAGAGAGAGAGATGAACACATAGCTATCGGTAGAACCCTTAGCCTCGAGAGAGAACTACTCCCTCATCATCATGGGAATCAGCAACGGCGATGGAGATGGTGGTGGAGATCGATGGAGATGGCTCCGGGGGCACTTCCCCGTCCCGGCAGGGTGCCGGAATAGAGACTTTCTGTCCCCCGAATCTCCCCTTCGGTGGCGGCGGTGCTGCGGAACTTTTTCGTGGCTGGAGGCTGGTCTATTTAGGGTTTATGCATCGGGAGGCTTCTTATAGGCGAAGAGGCAAGGTTGGTGGGCAGCCAGGGGGCCCACACCATGCCCTGGCGTGGCCTAGGGCTGCCCGCGCCAAGGGGGGTGTGGCCACCCTGTGGCCCCTCTCCGTCTCATCTTCTGGCTCCGTGAGTCTTTCGGTAAAATATCGACTTTGGTTTTTGTCCAGTCCAATTCCGAGAATATTCATTTTCTGACTTTTCTGGAACCAAAAAACGGCAGAAAATAGGCAACTAGCACTGTGGCATCTTGTTAATAGGTTAGTTCCAGAAAGTGTATAAAAATACTCCAAAGTATGGATAAAACATAAGAAAGTAGATATAAAACAAGCATGAAACATCAAAAATTATAGATACGTTAGCAACGTATAACTTGTCGGGTTGCAACTTCTTTACATACGCTTCGCAGCCCCAAACTTTAAGGAACGACAACTTAGGTTTCTTACCAAACCATAATTCATACGGTGTCGTTTCAAAGGATTTAGATGGTGCCCTATTTAAAGTGAATATGGTTGTCTCTAATGCATAAACCCCAAAACGATAACGGTATATCTGTAAGAGACATCATAGACCAAACCATATCTAAGAGAGTTCGATTACGATGTTCGGACGCACCATTATGTTGTGGTGTTCCCGGCGGTGTCAAATGCAAAAGTATTCCGCATTTCTTTAAATGCATGGCAAATTCGTAACTTAGATATTCACCTCCGTGGTCAGAATGCAGAAACTTAATCTTCTTGTTACGGTGATTTTCTACTTCACTTTGAAATTCCTTAAACTTCTCGAAAGTTTCAGACTTATGTTTCATAAAGTAGACATACCCATATCTACTCAAGTCATCTGTGAAAGTAAGAACATAACGATATCCACCGCACGATGCTACACTCATTGGGCCGCACACATCGGTATGTATTATTTCCAATAAGTCTGTAGCTCGCTCCATTATCCCAGAGAATGGAGTCTTAGTCATTTTTCCCATTAGACATGCTTCGCATCTTTCAAGTGATTCAAGAAGTCCATCGGAATGGAGTTTCTTCATGCGCTTCACTCCAATGTGACCAAGATGATAGTGCCACATGTATGTAGAACTATCATTCATTTTTATTCGTTTAGCATCTATGTTGTGAACATGTGTATCACTACTATCGAGATTCAATAAGAATAAACCATTCATCTCAGGTGCATTACCATAAAAGATATTACTCATAAAAATCGAACAACCATTATTCTCAGACTTGAATGAATAACCGTCTCGCAATAAATAAGATCCAGACATAATGTTCATGCTTAACACAGGCACCAAATAACAATTATTTAGATTTAAAACTAATCTTGACGGTAGATGGAGAGGGAGCGTGCCGACGGCGATCACATCACTAGGCACGTGATCTTCGCGACTCCACATGATGCTTCCTCGGACCAGTTGAGCCAGCACGGGACGTCCACTTGTGTCACCGCGTTGACGGCGATGGCATGGGAGAGCACCTTCTTCTCGCGCTTGGTGCCGAGCCCGGTGAATGTGTGTAGAGAGCCAACTGCGTGGCAAATCCGCTAGCATTGTAGTTATCCCTTGGCAGGTCGTCGTTGTTGGCTTCCTTTGACCTTGCCTTCTCGATCTCTTTGAGAGAGTGGCAGTCGGTGGTGGTGTGAGTGGCGAGATTTCCCTTCCTACTGTGGTAGACATGGGGTATGTTGAGCAGAGCCACGGGGTCGAATTTCGGCCTCGTGGTGTTGTTGGCGCGGAAGTTTCCTCTATCGCGGTAGTTGCCTCCATCGTGGGAGAAGTTCTTGGGGTCGCGCTGCCCGTAGTTGGCGTTTGCGATGAAGTCAACTCGCCCATCACCGCGACATTTGCCGGTGAGGCGGGTGTTGCTGCAACGCAGTTCGTGGTGCCTTCCGTTGTGGTGGTCGCCCGAGCAGCGGCTCCTACCCGACTCGTCATCTGAGTCCTGGTTGGGGTCTTCCTTCGCATAGCGCTTGGCGATCTCGAGGAGGATGGGAATATTGTCGAGCGTCCGGTAGACCCTTTTGATCTTGGCGACTAGGGGCTCGTACATGCATGCGTTCTTAAAGTAGTGGATCACCATGTCCGGGTGGATGCCTGAGGCGTTGATCCACATGTACTGCCACCGTTGGACCCAATGGCGAGTCGACTCGCGTGGTCCTTGGATGCAGCACTCTAGGTCCTTGATGGTGGTGGCGCTGGTGTAGGATTCCTCAAAGTGCTTGATGAAGGCATCTCGCATGTCTTCCCATGAGTCGATGTTGTTCTTGGGGAGGGTGTTGATCCATCATCAGGGGGAGGTAGCGAGCGGCGAGCAGGTCCGTGTGGCCAGCAATCCCCATCGCCATGAGGTATGTGTCGATCCACACCGATGGGTCATACATGGGGTCGTATTTCTCGATGTTCTTCGATGCCTTGAAGGTGGAAGGGTACTTCTTGCCTTATCTCATTGGTCTGAAGCACTGTGGGCCAATTCGGCTAAGGGAGCCCCTGGGCTCGGGCTCGCGGTCACCACGGTTGGAGAGGGTATGCCTCAGGTCATGCGACTGGCGTGCTCGCCAAGCCTGGTTGTTGATGATGTGGGTTCGCGCGTCGATCGGATGACCATTGGCGGCGACCGTGTTGTTCACGGGTCGTGGCTCGTTGGTGGAGAGTGCGGAGTTTGCTGCCCGCGGTTGGAGTTGCTGCGGCTCGGATGGTGGGCAATTAATGGTGTTGGCAACAGTAGGGCGTCCGCTCAAGGCTGCGCGACTATCATTCGAGCGGGAATACATCCTTCCTCGCGGGTCAACTCCGACGACTTGCTGCTTGACCACTCTAATGAGTAAGGCCTGAGCATACTTGACCTGCAGCGCGCCTTCCCTTGTGATGTTGAGATTGGCAACTACAGCTTGTCCCGCGATGACATTGTCCATCGGGGTGGAGTAGAGTGGCATCATGTTGGTGTCATGTTCCTGTGGGGCGATCAGGATACACGGATGCTCCGGAGGAGGCGAGTAGTGGGGTGGTGGTGGAGCTCCAGTCGCAGGCGCCCCGGATGGCAGGCAACTACCGCCCAGAGGCACGTTGCGGCAGAGCTCAAGCTCGGCTGTGCGTGCGGGGTCGTGCTCGTCATCAAAGTTCAAGGTTCGACCTTGAACTTTGGAGTTCAAGTGGCTCCTGATGTGGCGCTGGTAGTAGAGCAATAGCTCCTACACCGTCTGCTGCTCGAGGCAAAATTTATCGCGCTTGGCTTGTTCCTTGAGTTTTGCCGCCTCGAGCTATTAGCAATATTCTTCGATTTCCATCACCGTTGCCATCGGCGAAAGAGGTGTGGAGAAGGGATCTAGTGGTGCGCTGCTACCCGCCATGTACATGGCGTTGTAGCGATTGGATCTGGTGCGGGCGTCGTCGGGGGGCTCTGATCTGGAGTTGGAGTCGAAGATCCCGAGGATGGACGAATCCTCGAAGTCGTCGGTGTTGGAGACTCGCGTGATGGAGTCCTCGTGCGACGCGGCAGTGATGGATCCGGTGACTGAAGCAGGGGTCACTGAGTCGGCGTCGTCGCGCAGGGCCGCGTTGCCCCCGGCCGTGCCGTTGGTGACCAAGTCGTACTTGGAGGCGAGGAGGGTGATAGAGCGGACCTGGTCCTCCAAGCTCTGATTGCATGGGGGTGATACGCCGATTATCACCGTCAGGTTGAGGCGTCCGTGAACCCGGCGAAGAGGTTGATGGAGCTGATCGGCATCACCGCGGCATGAGTGACCGGGCGTGACACTGGGATGTAGCTGCTCGGCAGGATCTAGAGGAAACTGCCGCTCGTGACCATGCGGCCGGTGGCTATTGGCCAAACGATTGGAGAATATGGTCTCGCCGCAGATCTCAGGCTTGACCGGCCATGCCCCACGGTGGGCGCCACTGTCATGGGAATGACCACGATAGTCGCTACCAGGGGTAGCGATTGATACGATTGGGACAAGAGCGAGTCGCCATATGCGGTGCGATATTGGGAGCAAACATGAGGGATTTACCCAGGTTTGCCCCCCCCCTAAGGGTAAAGACCTACTTCCTGCTAGATTGTATTGCTGGTGAGTGGATTACAAGATCGGCAAGCTCGACGGCTAGGCAACGAGTCGCTTAGAGGGGGTGGCTAATAGCAGGTCCGTATGTAGAGTACCCTAGGGAGGTTTATACAGGGGCGCCTCGCTAGGGTTTATAGGATTACAACCGAATCAGTTTAGGTTATGGAGGATTTGACCTAATCCGACTGGGCCTATCTAGGATCTTGGGCCTTCAGCTTCTAGTCGCCAGGCTTTATCTTCAGTCGCTTTCTAGTCGCCGTACATGCAGGCCCACTCGCTATGAGCCTAGGCCAGTCGAATCGGCCTTCTAGGTATACCCTGTTTGGCATACCCTCATCAGCATTCTTGAAAGAACACACCTATATGAGCTCGATTGTAAACATCGTAGTCCATGAGATTTGGGTGATCTCTGGTAAACTTATGAAGAAACCATGGAGTATGACACATATGCTCCAATCCACGGGATAGGCTACTGGCAGCCATGTACTAGTTATAAGTTTGTGTGAAATCTAAAAGCACCAAACTTGTAATTCAAGGTTCGTCCATTGTTCAAGTTACTGATAGATGTAGCTCAAGGTTCCAGGCGGGAGTTCAACTTAATAGTCTCTGCTGAAACATTGGTATATAAACAAGTAGCGAGGATTGACAAATCTTCAAATGGACATTTGACATCTAGTGGAGGATTGTTATAAATAATAGGCTAAACTAAAGGGCCCATGTAGATTTCAGATTTTCCCTAAATCTCAAAATCCATGTTAGTGGCAGCTCACATGTGTTTGGGCTCATGTTTGAGATAGCTCACATGAGAATGAAGTGAGAGCTAAAGTTTAGTCCCACATGGAAAGTTGGAGGAGAGTTACACCACCTTATAAGGTGGAGTTTTCACTACCTAATAAAGTGAGTGAAAAAAGGAGAGCCACACGCGCGCTCCTCCTCCGACGACGACGCTCGCTCGCTCGCACGCACGCACGCACCGCCTGTCTCGTCACGACGCGCGCGTGTCGGGTTGGGGAAATCTCGGCGACACGAGCTTTATTTTGTTGCTCAGGAAAATTGTGAGGTTTTGATAGACTTGTCAACAGTTAGCCAGATCAGGTCGTTCCTGGATCATGGGCTACTATAACTGATCCAAGCGTGCGCAACATGGACTTGGCCCACGTTCGCCTCCGTTAGGGTTTCCTGAACCACTCTATATAAAGTCATGCGCGGCCACCGCCACAACACACCGAAACCAATCTAGGGTTTTGCCAAGCTCTCTGCTTGTGCTGCCACCGTAGTCTACTCCATCCCAACCGCCGGTGTGCACCAGCGAACGGGAGAGCCTGTCTCCGGAACCACCCGTCCTTGTGATCATGTACGGGAGAGGGCGAATAAGGATTTTGGGAAGCGCTCCGCACGACTGCTCAATCGCTCATCACAGCGCGTCTTCCTAGGCGATCTCTTGGTCCACGGGCGACTCGTCTTCAACATCGTGTCCTTCGAGAAGTTGTTGTCCTCGCTGCACCAACGGCGACTTCATCGACAACCGATCAGTACGTATACCATGATCCGCTATGTTGCCATACTATGGCTATTTCTGTATTTGCATTGTTGTTGTTCATGTTGATTAATACATCTAGTATGCTAGAGGTTAACATGATCGTAGCTACTGTACATGATTTAATTCTGAAATTAATTATGGAAATTATGCATAATAATCCAACGGTATGTATCATGCGGCGTCGCACCGGTATGGATCATGTTCGGTTTCTGGTCATGGATGTAAGCGTTGATCAGGAGAATTCATGACCATAATAAAGTACTCCCTCCGATCCAAATTAATTGACTTGAATTTGTCTAGATTCAAATGTTAGTATTAGGTACATCCAAATCTAGATAAACCCAAGTCAATTAATTTGAATCGGAGGGAGTAGTATCTTCCAAGAGCTCCAAGCTCCCTAGAAATAGGAAGCTTAGGTTGCTCCAAGTGTGCTCCCTAGAAATAGGAAGCTTAGGTTGCTCCAAGTGTGATCCCTGGTTCGGTCCCTACCTGTCAGTGTGTTACCGTCTCGTTTTTGACTACCGTGTTTCGTGTGCATAGTGGATTGGAGAACGCCATTGCGTACGGGCGACACGGGGTCGGGTCGCTCTATCTTTTGACCCACGAGGACCCAAGGTCAGTTGGCTCCTGTCTTTTACTGTACCCACGAGACCGGTCTTCCTGTCTAGCTCAAAATTGTATTCTTCTGCCTCCTCGCCCGTGATCGTGGTCATTGAAAATTTCAGTCATCCAGAAATACTACCCAAATTATTTTTCAGTCTCGGTCTGGTCTTCGGTCATGACCATATAGACCAAATATATAAAATAGCAGCACATGTAGATTTACCAAAGAGATAAAATAGCAGCACCACCAGCACATGTATATAATAAATGATTTCAATACGTTACAGCAGCGACACAAAATGGCAGCACACATATGGTATATGACAGTATATAACAGCAAAGTCGAATCAACACAAATGGCAGGACAACACCTGATGGTGGCAGCTCAAAATGACAGTACCTTAGTCCCTTACGGTCTTATAGATAGCAATTGCAAATTCAAAATAAATAAGCAAAAGTCCTCGCATACACATGTCACAACTTTGACAAATAACAGCTTACAAGTCACATATCACAAGAACTAGTGCTGTAGTGCACATAAACAATAGAAATTCAAACTTTGACAAATAACAGCTTAGAAGTCACATATCACAAGAACCAGTGGCTTGCGTTTCCCTTTCACTTTGTCACCTAGTTCTTCAAGCAACTCTGCACATGAAGCATATTTAAAGAACATGGCTCACAGCAGTAGTATATGGGTGATTGTATATAACTAAGATGGCTGAATGACAGCAGTAGTATATGGACGATTGTGTATAGCTACTATGTAAAGAACATGCATGGCTGCTTAACATGGCTAATTGTATATAAATAACATGGCTGATTGTAAAAAAACAAAGCAGCAGCAACACTATGTATGTAAATAGAAGTAGCAAAAAAAATACTCCTTCCGTCTCAAAGTAGATGTCGCAAATTTGTCTAAATTTGGATGTATCTATATACAAAATACTGTCTAGATACATCCAAATTTAGTCAAACGTCCGACATCTATTTCAAGACGGAGGGAGTATAACAAGTTCTCGTGCGTTCAGCTCATTCTCAAGTACAAAATGGTTCGGTTCTTCCTCAGATGAGGATGGCATCTAAAAAAACAGAAAAAAATCTGTTATTGTGTGATTCACTCTGGATTCTCAGCGACAAATAGCCATATAGTACAATTCTTGATCTGACTAAATAAAAATGACTAGCACAGAATATACTAGCGGAACGTGTATATCAGAGCAAATGCAAATTCATCTCCATGTATAGCTAATCATCAACACCAGCAGAGTATATTGTGTAGAACAAATCGTGTATATGGCTCACCGCAGGCACCCACAGAGTATATTGATCATACACCGCATGTTACCGTGGAGTCTTCTCAATCGAAATTTCCGCTAGCAATCCTGGTGTCCTCCCCCAAATCCTACGGCTTAATTGTGGCCATCCGTTGCGGACGAATCGTGTATCTCCAGGTAGGGGAAGGATCTTACCTGGGCGTTGGGGGTTGGAGATGTGAGGCCGCCGGCGCCCCAGGTTAGACATGCGTGGGGATCGACCAGAAGATGCAGCCGCCGGCGGAAGCCTCGAGATGTGTCCGCGGCGCCGGCCCGTGGCCGGAGATGCGGCGGGACAGCGGAGATGCGCGGGGTCGGCGGAGATGCGCAGGTGTGGCAGTAGGCTGCACCGCGGCAGCGCTAGCCCGTCGCTGGCTCGCTGCTGTGTGGCGGCGTGTGGCACGGGTAGGTCAGGGAGCCTGGGAATGGGAGTGAAACAAGAAGATTGAGGAAGCTAGGACATGGCCGGGTCTCTATGGGCTCTGCGGGAGCGCTGGGGACAGATTCTACTCGACGCAGCAGTGGAAGTTTCGGTCTCTTCGGTCGAATCGGTCTTCACCTGGCAACAACCGAAAACACCATAATTATTTCGGTCATATCATTCACAGGACCGAAGAGGTAACCGAAGACCGAATTACCTGATAGTTCGGGTTCGGTCCTGGTTTTTTCGGGTTCGGTCTTCGGTTTCGGTTTTTTGTGCCCGGCCCTAGTCGTGGCTTATGTCTGTGTCGTCAGGGGTCCTTGCCCGCTGCTCTGGTTCGCTATCTCTCCTTTCGCCTGAAATTTTTCTTCTCCGTGGTCGTGGAGGGTGGTTCCGCCTGCGCCGGTTGCTGTGGGTGGTTGCTTCGGGGGGCGTTTGGTTTAGGTAGATACAGAGTGGGTTTCTGGTCGGTTGTGGCTTCTGGGATTTTCTATTTAGTGAATTGGCACTGGCCTAGGATTTCCGGGTGTGTTGTTTGCTTTTGTTCTTCGGTGATGGAGGGGCTGCGGGTGACTGGGGCAGGGTGATCCGCGCATGGGTGGAGTCCAGGGTCTTTTCTGGCTGGTTTGTGGTTGCACCGTGTATTTTTCTTTGTGATTTGGTTCCAGATTGGGGAATAGTTTGTGGTGTGCTGTCGATTTCCGCTGTCCTTCAACCTTCAGGGACCTCCGGTTGGGGAATGGTCTGTGGCGTGACGTGGGTTTTTGGTGGTTCTTCAGGACCCTTTGCGCGTGAGGGTGTGATGTGTTCTTCGGTGTCTGGGTGCCCCACCTCCCATCCCCCCCAGCAGCTGGAGTAGCAGCGGGTTGCGGCTTCGCCGCACGGGTTGTCTGAGCAGGAGAGCAGAGCTAGCACATCCGGTGCTACGAGGAGTAGCTGGAGATCTCTCTCTGAATTAGGAAAGGAAATCTGGAAAAAATTAGAGCTCAGAAGTTTACTAGATGCGAAATGAGAAATCAGCGTGAAGATGGTAGGCTGAAAGGTCGAATAGAAGCCTCAACTAGGCATGCTTGATTAGAATGGGAGTACAAAACATCATTTGTCAGAGATGTCATCTCTTCCAAGAAATTTCATGCTAAATGTTCTTAATGCATGCTGATAGTTTCTCCAAATTAAGCAATGTTTGCCGGTAATGACATCACCCTTAATGTGTTCACAGCTTGGAGAGAAAGCAACCATTGTAGAAGGGGACATTCTTTCTCTGGAGAATATTGTTCCCCATGACCTTGGCCCTGCAATGAATGCCAAATCAAAATCTTAATCAATTACTCTCTCCTTTCCAAATTATAAGATGTTTTAGTCTTTTTCTGAAACACATGTATCTAGACGTCTTTTAGCATGTAGGTTCGGAACAAAATGAGCGAACCTACACAGTAAAAGACATCTAGATACATGTGTTTTAGAAAAAAGCTAAAACATCTTATACTTTGGAATGGAGGGAGTACATGGTATTGGTTTTGTTAGGAAGGCAAGACGAGTATAGGTTTTCATGATTGTACCTTACCTTTCACAAAGGAAAAAAATTCTAGCACACTATCATTATAGAACTATTGGAACTTATGATTATGCTTTGCTTTCAATTACACACAGCGTAACATATCCACATGTGACAACTGAGTTTTTTTATTCCATTCCAATAGTGGAGCTACTAATCTTAACTTTGTTTTGCCGTTCTCAATTCGTAGTGTCGTGTCCTAATTCATAATCATTTTCTTCCCTATGTTACACCTCCCATTACCTCTGAACTGAACGCCATATATGAATCATTCAGAAGTATCATCTTTCTATCAGAAGGGGTACATTCCTATTGTTTTTAATAATTTGGAATCTTTTTCTAGCTTCGTAGACTTAATATTCATTTCTCTGGGAAGAGAGTGGAAGGAATTTCTGCTTTCTTAGGTATCTTCAATGGATATTGCACATAAATTGCTACTCCCTCAGTTCAGAAATATAAGACGTTTTAGCTTTGTGAATCGAATGTATCTAGACGTCTTTTAGTGTATAGGTTCGTAGAGGTTCGGAGTGAACCTATACACTAAATAGCGTCTAGATACGTTCATTTCACAAAGCTAAAATGTCTTATATTTCTGAACGGAGGGAGTATATGCTTATTTTGGTTGTAACATTACCATAATTCCGATATAGATTATCAAATTAGTACATGTATTCTTTAAAAAAGATTAGAATCCAGTCATAATGTACTTTTATTATAGCATAGAGTTTAGGTTCAGACCCAATCACTAAGTACAGAAATATGGTAGGAGTTTACAATTGATCAATAAGAAAATTTTGGAGGCAAGACACTGCTCACACAACAACCTTCACTTAATTTCCCCCTAACACCTTGGTGTCAATTGTTGTTCCTCTGCATATAAATTTTTCGAATGGAGAATAAAGGATGATCATAGTATATACATGTTGATTGGTCATGGTCTTGATATTTTTACAAATGTTTATGTCGGATCTCATTAGAAATATTTGCAGTTGTGACTTCAGTTTTTTTACTTATTGTTTTCCTCTGCCTGTTGTGTGTATAGAAAATATAACATCATATAAGTACAACACCTCTTCTTCATCATGAGGAATGTTACTACGGTCAGTTAGCAGAACTTCCTCACTTGCAAACCCGTGTAGAGTTAGTACGCCTGCTATTCGATATAGAGTAGTCACTTGGATTTACTAACTAATTGCCATGTTTTCCTGAACTATGATAACACTCCTTTTATGACGGTAGATACATTGAAACTTAGACAAATCTGCGACATCCTTTTCAGGACGGAGGGAGTATTATTTTCACAGATGCCTTAACAGTGTAGCATTGTTTTCCTGGCTGCAATCATTAGTTTTCATACAATTATTTGTTCAGTTGCTTCTTGTCACATTGTAAGGAGCCTATCTTTTCCAGCTTGCGAGTGAGTGTTTACCGATGGTCGGTAGCGTCGACATGTAAAGCTTACCATATGAACCAGCACTTCATGCCTTCAGCTTGCTCACCTCTATGGCTTTTCAGTTAACAAACCTTAGTCAGAGAATCGAGCACACTGCCAATGTAGGATGGAAGATAAAAACCCTTGTGTGCTTCTGCATTATTGAAACGAAGCACATTTCAGTGAGTGAAAGATTTGTATACGCGTCTATGTACAAAGCTTCTACCCTAGAATAAATTCGAGAGGTCTTTGTACCCATAGACCTAATTCGAGAAGGCTTGACAGTCCTAAGAAAGGTGAGGGTGTGGGGTTCTATTTAGGAAGAATAAGAAGGATCTCATTCATGTGTTCATGGCGCATGAGTACTTGAGGTGAATGGCCATTGCCCAGTCTGATGGCGAGCCAACTCGGAGCGAAATTCCAGAAGCAAAAAAGGGTGAATCGTACTTTTCCTGCTATTCTTCACCAGAAATCGTGTCGCCCACTCCTGAGCAGAAAGTTATGTAAGTCTACGTATAAGAGTTCCTTTTGATTTCACACATAGAATACTTACTGGAAAAAATGTTCGCTCAACATTTATTTTCTCTTTGATTATGGTTCCCTAGAACTACGAAACAGTTCATCACATGTAATATATACTCAAGGATTATGCTTGTGTTAGACTTTACCGGGAGGAAGATGAGAATTATGCACAATCACATGGTTGTGTGTCAAAATATCTTGGTCACGATACTATAATGATTGAGATCTTCAATGCAGATTCTTGAAGTGTGTCCTGTGGTTGGTGTATCAAGGGAAACTTGTGGATTGTTTGCTTAAATCGCTTGGAGCCTTGGAGTAAGCCTGAGTGACGATATTCTTCCAATTTATGTTTGAAGTCGCAAATGATGAAGATACGTTCAAGGGAAGTCATGTATGGTCTGCTTGCTTAACCTGCAAATATGGAAGATAACTCGCTTCCATTTGGTCAGGTATAAAGTTTACACTCTCTTTGAAAATACGCTCCGAAACCAAATGATCGTGATCTTGAATTTGGAAGATGTGTTTACACAAGGGTGGCCTTCTACTTCTTCTTTTTTTGTGTGTGTGTGTGTGTGTCAGAAGAGGTATAAGATACTTCCGCTTCTTTCTACAACTCTTTTAGAACCTTTGTAACAATATCTCTGGGCTGTATGTTTCTTACAATTAAACTCAGTTGACCTCTTGAATAAAGATTCTTGAAGTTTGTCTTGTGAAGTTGTTTTCAGCTGGAACTGGGGGAAAGCTATTTGCTTGAATTAGATGAGTATATCTTTGGATTGCCAAGCCTGATGAAGATCCTTCCGGAATGCCATGATCACATGGAAAAAATTAAACGACAACAGCAAAGGAAGGCACAACAAAGCGTGCTATGTCCTTCTAGTACTGTCTAATTTAGAAGCATTGCAGTAAAAATAATCCCGAATTATCATCACTAATTAAACCTAACCTATATTTATCGGGTGCATGTTGAACGGTTCTAAATTAGGTTTCCCTGAAAGCTAAACCAGTCCAAAGCAGATGGAAAAGGTATATTGATCTACTAATTAAATATAACAAACTACAGTTATAACCTGTGTGGTATCAAATGTAGAGTATAACTGTATAAGAATGAAGTATAAAACCATACAGAGTGGCAAGGTTAGAATATTCAGGTCAAGATATACCAAGTCTATAGATGGTGATACCCACTGAAAGGGGTTCATCAAACAGTGTCATTGTGGAGACAGGCCTTATTTGCAATGAGATTATGGACTCACAAAAGCAGCAATAAGTACCTGATAGCTGTGCAAGACCAATATATCAATCTACTCCTCATCTTCATCAGGAACAAGTCTAACAGGGCCCTTCACCCCGCTACCATTATACCCAATAAGCTCCTGAGAAGCCTTAGCAAGGAAGTCTTCTGCAGCAGCACGAACAGATTTCCTCTCTGGTAATGGCTGTGACTTCCTCTTCTTCCCAGACCAAACCGATCCTTCACCTTTACTGATTGCATGCATGCTCTTCATCTGGTCTGAAGTAACAAAAATCAAAACCTCAACTCTACACCATGCAGACATTAGAACATAGAAATTCAACAAGCAACATGTACCCGCTGTCAAATGGGACAACGAACGGCCAATGAATCTTGCTGCTGCTTGTGTATTCACCATGGTGCTAGGGCGCAGTGGTGCTGCGATTCAGAATCCAAGGTCGTTATTGTGTATCTATTGATAAGTCAGGCATGCAATGAGTGAACGAGTCAATTACCTTTGTCCCAGTCCTCTAACTGATTTAACTTCTCTTGCCACAGGCTTAACCTCTCCTGCAAAGGAAATAAGGAGAGCTCTTAGGCCTCCTACTTTGTCGCAATAGAGAACTCCAACTTGAGAGCAACAAATTGGCAAAAAAAAGAAGTAGTGATAATTTTTTTCCTTTGCTCATGTCACATAATCCTCCACCCAAAAATTACATGTATCAAAATTTTCTCCTATCAGATCTTTCTCCCAAAGTTCAGCTGGTCCATAAAGCTTGTCCCAATTCTCCTTGCACGTAATAGTAGTTAAATCTTTTGTATGTAGTCCACTGTCCACTATTGATAAAGCATCAAAGTGAATTGATTTTTTTAACTGTATCAAAGTGAAATGACTGGACATATAAATTGAGTAAGCTATGTTACTGCACCTTTTTATTTTTGTTCCGCAGCATACCACGGGTGTCTTACTACTACTCATTCAATAAACATAGTCACATACTTCCGCGCATCAACTACAAGGAAAAACCATATGTGCGTTCCAACTAGCACCTCTTCGATATAAAAAGAATAACAGTTCTTGGAGATTAAGAGAATCTTACGAACTCCTTCCTGATAGGGTGCTCGTCCGGATTAATTCCCGAACACCGCAGCCGCACTGCAAAACCCGAAAAAAGGCGACCATTAATCAGAAGGGAGGCAGACTGTATGCATGTTATCTGGCGAAAGGAGGAGGCGCGAGGCCCTGCCTGAGAAGAGGGAAGTTGCGGCATGAGCTACGGCTAGGAAGGCGCGTGCCCGATGCAGAGGCGGCAGCTCGGCGATGGCGTCGGGGTCCTCGGCCGCCGCAGCGAGCAGCTCGGCGAGGTGGTCCCCCGCGCACTCGGTGGCCGCCAGCGTATCCTCAGCGGCGGACAACACCGCGGGCGGCACCGTCGGTGGGGCTCCCGCGGTGGCTGCGGGAGTGGCCATGGTTTGGATTTAGGCGGCGGCGAAGTCCAAGTGGGTTCGATTTGTGGTTTGAGTGCTCCGCTCGGATGTTTTAGGGTGTGTTTGTTTGGCCCGCAGCGGTTGAAAATCAGCCGTACAAAATCAGCTGTAGGAAGCAGCTGGTGAGGGGAGAGATTTGGTGTTTGGCAGTAGTATTTTTATGCTGATGTAGCTGTTTTAAAAATGAAATGTCTAGATTACCCCCGAATGATGAAGAAATCGAATAAATGTTTATTCAAATCAAATTAGCTAATACAAACATTATTAAACATAGTTGTCATGCTTAAGAGCTAAATTATCTTAATTAATCTATTTATTACTGTAGAGCTAATAATTACTTGTTTCTTTCACATTTGTATGACACATATCTACGGTTTCTCGCACACGATACATTTAAAAAAATCCAAGAAATCAACCTCGGTGCGCTCCAGATAGGGTGGCAAGCGGCACCCGCATAACGATCCGCGAAGCAAAATATAGGCAAAAGGGGTCTCAAAAGTTAGTAAAATTAGAGAAGGCTTAGTAAAAAAGTTGTGCCGCAACCCGTCCCGCTTGACACCCTAGCTCCATGTTGGCCGGTGAGCTCCACCCTTCGTGTGCTCTAGAGGATGACCAACGAGCTCGTGCCTCAGGGGATGGCCGGCGAGCCTGCGCCTCCGTGCACTCCAGGGGACGGTCGGCGAGCTCGCGCCTCCGCGCTCCAGGTCGGCCGGCGAGCTCGAGCCTCCGTGCGCTTCAGGGGATGGCCGGCGAGACTGCGTCTCCGCACTCCAGGATCGGCCAGCGAGCTCGCGCCTCCGCGTCTCCGTGCTCCAGGTCGGCCGGCGAACTCCAGCCTCCCTGTGCTCCAGGGGGCGTCCGGCGAGCCCGCGCCATCGCGCTCCAGGTCGGCCGGCGAGCTCCAGCCTTCCTGCGCTCCAGGGGACGGCCGGCGAGCCCACGCCTCCGCGCTCCAGGTTGGCCGGCGAGCTCCAGCCTCCCTGCGCTCTAGGGGACGGCCAGCGAGCCCGCGCCTCCGCGCTCCAGGTCGGTCGGCGATCTCGAGCCTCCGTGCGCTTCAGGGGATGGCCGGCGAGACCGCGCCTCCGCACTCCAGGGTCGTATGGCGAGCTCCCTCCTCCGCGTCTCCGCGCTCTAGGTCGGCCGGCGAGCTCCAGCCTACCTGCGCTCCAGAGGACGGCTGGCGGTGAACGGTGGCGACGGCGACGTGAACGGTGGCGGCAGCGTTGGAACCTTATCCGCGAATGGGAGGAGAGGGATGGGACAGGATGTCGAACACTAGTCTTCGCGCCGGGTCGTTTTACTGAGCTCGATGGCAGCTAGGTGGTAATTTACGTCGAAGGTGGGAGGATAAAGTTGTCCGCTGCACTCGGGAAGCGCTGGAAGCTGCTCTCGTCCCGCTTTCACCCGGCCGCGGTCGATAGAAGGTTTTCCGGGGCCGCTTCTCGCCATCATGGTGAAAATTTTGCTCGTTTGTTTGACCTACCGATTTTGGATCCCAGAATCTGAAGCTGAAGCCGTAACAAACACTGCCTTAGAGTATCTCCGCTCGGCTTCCAGCAGGGGCGTTTTTTTGGTTCGAAGGCTAAAAATTGGTCCAGCCGCGTTTCCAGTACGCCGGTTTCGTCTGGATTTGGCCTAAAAGACGTCCGGAGATCCTAGGCCGTTCCCGGGGCGATGGGAACGCGCCGGGAACACCGAACAAAGCGAATTCGGCGGAAAAAAACGATCTCGGCGTGTGGACCCGCTCAGTCAGCGATCGAAGGCCGTTCGTCGTCATCCTTCCATCTCGGCTCCCGCGAAGGACCGTCGGACTGACCGTCGGGCATTAATTGCCCGTCTCGTCGACCACGCATCGGCGTAATAGCGCGCCACCGCCGTTTCGGGTTCCCGCCGTTTCCCTTTTTCCCGCCACGCCGCTACACCCCTCCTGCGGTCGGCCTATAAAACACAGTCGCATCGTCGGTTCGCAGCACACTGCCCCCTCCACCCCATACCACCATGAACTCCGGCAAAAGAAGCACTCGGCGAAGAAGATGGCAGAGAGGTTCCCCGGCGATTCTGCGGTGGCGAACGGTTTCGACCGGCGGATGCTCCAGCCGTGGGAGGCGAGGATGCTCCATGACACCGGGTATATGGTGCCGCCGGACTTCCGCTACCCGCCCGGCTAGCAGCTCGGCGCCGGCGGCATACCGGTGCTGCCGGATGACGAGATGGTGGAGGAGATCTAGGTCGCCATTGCAGCGATGCCGGATCCCGAGCTCGGCGAGGACCCCGGCAACTTCGCGCACTGGGAGCACTTCTTCACCGAGCGCCGCCTCGCCAAACTCGCCGCCCACTAGGGACCTCCGGGCGAGCCACCGAAGCGCAACAACGTGGCGAGCCACCACCGATGGTGGAGCGTGCCAAGGCGTACCCTCAACTACGTCCTCGAGCACATCCACGCCGGCAACAACCCTAGGCTGGGCTTTCCTCGTTCGCCTACAACGGCGGCGAGACCTAGACGCCCCCCAATGAACTGGGCGCCCAGGAGGATGGGCGCCCTCACCTCCTCCTCCTCCGTTGCGTCACGCTCGTTCGAGACGGCGATGGCGCAGTCCCCACGAAGCAGCGGCGAGTTTTTTCGGCCTGCCAAACGCGAGGTCGATACGCCCAGGAGCTCGCCGCCAAGGACACGTGCGCGGGGGATCGTCATCAACGAGCCCCGCACGGTGTCGGCCCTATCGACTAGCCGTCTTCTCCTGTGCCAACCGAAGATGGAGCCCGCTGACGCTGATGAGGACGCCTTCGCCATCAGAATGGCGATCGAGCGTTCTCTGCACCAGGCCACGCCGCCACCACTGATGGAGGAGCCGAACATCCTCGCCTGGTCCAGGGCAGACTGGGAGCAGGAAGAGGCGCAGCGTGTCCAGCGCCAGCAGGAGGAGCCCGAACGCCAGGTCAGGGCGCGCCATGGACCAGCCTACCAGGGCACGCCTCTCGTCCTCGACGATAATGACAACGTCGAGCCTTCTAGCCAGTCGTGGAGCTATGGCGACGCTGGCTAGGGCAGCTCGCACCCCCTGCAGACATCGAGCGACGACGATGATGGCGACGACGACAGCATGGTGGACCCGGACTACACCAACTTCTACCGTAACTTCGGTATGTGAGACGGCGTCCGACGGCATCGGCGAACGACATCGGCATCGGCCTTTTCCAAGTTTTTTTAGTTTTCTTTACGCCTAAATGATGTAATAGTACGAATCTGCCCGTTATTAATGAAATCCATCTATATTCGCCCGAAGTTCACCGAGTTTTGTTAAACTTTTGCCCAAACCTGGGAACTCGATCTGAGAACACGAGTGGGAAATCGGCCATTCCCAAGCCGAAAACTTCCTCTGTCTGGCGCTATTTAGCTCCGGCTTTCGGCCGGGAACGGCCAACAATTGGAGATGCTCTTAGGCTTTATTAAGAGCATCTCTAGCAGATACCGTATCGGCCGGCGCCAAAATGTTGCGTCGGTATTCGGTATCGACACCGAAAAATGTCCTTTTTAGGTATGGTGGCTCGGTGTTAACGTGGGAGTTTCTTCTTCTTCGTTTCCCGGTAACGGCACCAGAAAAATGCTGGTGCGGTGTTGATGTAGAGCTCGTTGGGAACCCCAAGAGGAAGGTATGATGAGCACAGCAGCAAGTTTCCCTCAGTTATGAAACTAAGGTTTAATCGAACCAGTAGGAGCAAGGAAACACCCCAAAGGTGTTGCTAGCCGAGCCTTGGCAGGGCGCACCACCGGTGCTAGTAGAAACGTGGAGACCTGCACAACACAACCACAGAACTCTGTCCCCAACCTGCGATGAGGTTGTCAATCTCACCGTGTTTTGCTGAAAACAAAGGATTAAACGTATCGAATGGAAAGAAATAAAAGTTTGCATAAAGTAAACACAAAGCAGTAATAATTTGTAGATTGAATGTAATAGAAAGGACCGGGATCCATAGTTCACTAGAGGTGGCTCTCCTTAAGATAGATAACATGCTGGGTGAACACATTACAGCGGGGCAATTGACAAACATCGAGAAAGCAATACATGCATATACTAATCATCTTGACTCCTTTGAGATTCGATTGGGCATTACAACATAATACATAGACCGCCATCCAACTGCATCTATGACTAATAATCCACCTTCAGGTTATCATCCGAACCCCCTCCAGTATTAAGTTGGAAGCAACAGATTATTGCTTTACGAACTGCGTGTAAAGTAAACAATACAATTGTTCTATGAACAAAGGATCGTTGTTTTCTCCCTAGTAGCAACATCACATCTAGTACCTTAGAGATTTCTGTCACTTCCCCAGATTACCAGAGGCATGAACCCACTATCGAGCATAAATACTAACTCTTGGAGTTGCTAGCATCTACTTGGCCAAGATAGCTACTAACAACGGAAAGCATGCAAGATCACAAATAACAAAGACATGATAGAATCAATAATCAATCTGAAATATCATCTCAATATCCATCGGATCCCCGCAAACACAACATGCAGAATTACAAATAGATGATCTTGATCATGAACGGAGGTCACAATATCTAGACATGAAAGCACAAAGGAGGAGAACCAGCCATCTAGCTACTACATGGATCCGTAGTCCAAGGATGAACTACTGACGCATCACACTGGAGGCTTGCATGGTGATGAAGAAGGCCTCCAGGGTGAATTCCCCTCTCCGGCAGGGTGCCGGGAAGAGCTTCAGATCCCTCTCGATCTAGGGATGGAGATGACGGCGGCTACAGACTCTTTCATGGATTTTTGATCGGGTCCTTAGGGTTTTCGTCCCGAGGGCATCTTATAGGCGGAAGGGGAGGCCGAGGGGGTGCCTGGGCTGGCCACACCACCCCCTGGCGCGGGCCAAGCCTAGCCGCACGGCCAGGTGGTGTGGCCGCCCTCTAGCCCTTCTCCGTCTCGTATTCTGGCATTTGATGACTTCTCGAAAAATAGGCACTTTGGCTTTTGTCCCATCCAATTCCGAGAATATTCATTTTCTGACTTTCCTGGAACCAAAAACAACAGAAAACAGGCAGCTGGCACTGTGGCTCTTGTTAATAGGTTAGTCCAAGAAATCATATGAAAAGTACTCCAAAGTGTGGACAAAACACAAGAAAGTGGATAAAACCAAGCATGGAACATCAAAAATTATAGATACATTTACAATGTATCAACATCCCCAAGCTTAACTCCTGCTCGTCCTCGAGTAGGTAAGTGATAAAAAGAAAGAATTTTTGAGGTGACATGCACCATCAAAGACTTGATCAAAATATTTGCAAAACATTCAAAGCTGGGATCATAGTACTTCAATCATAACAGGAAAGACAAAGTTCTAGCAATAAGCAAAGAGACGATGATGTAGCATGAAAAGGCACAAACAAAAAATTCATGAATAACAATGCTTTGCAAGACGTTTGTTTGTTTCAGATAAAGAAAACATAGCATAATAGTATTCAGCTTGTCCCTCAATAGAGTAGCAAATATAAATGCATAGGACACCTTCCAAGTTCATAAGAGTGACTAGATACAATATTTTAAAGCAAGCAATAACAAGTTATGCATCAATCAACTAGTCTTGGGACAATGCACATAGAACTAAGGATGGCCACTATGCTCTCAAAGTAGGTGCATAAAGTTAGAAGGTGGAGACTCAATATAATGGGTGGAAGAAAGGCCTTTTTGTAAAAAGGAAGTAGGGATTCAAGTCTCATAAAGAGCTTCCAAAAATTATGGTACTTGTAGTTTTCAGCTCTCATTGCCCCTATCATAAGCATCTTGAAGGTGATTAAGGTTAAAGTGACACAACTAAGAGGATATGCTTGACAAGTTATAAACCGAAATCTCATGCCCCTTACTTACAAAGACCGATCCTCATGCTACTCAACTTCAGTCACGAGTAAGCTGTTGTCATTGTAAGTATATGTGTATCATTAAGAACCGCCAATGGGGTACCCCTTGCACATGATACGGGAGCTTTCCCATAATCAAAATGACAAGGCAAGCAGACAATGAGCATCTCAGCAAACTTTTTATTTGCTATTTGCATAGGTTTTATTGAGGATGCTTCATAGAGTGCTAATTATGGTGATGCTGCAAGTTTCCACCATGATTAGGCATGGCTTAGGCTAGCGGCCCAGGCGTTTCTCTAACACACATACAAACTCCATGATCTTACAAGTTCCACTTTTATTTCACACCGCCGGGATCCGTCAGAAAAAGAACATAATATCAACAGGGTACAAAGTACAAGTGCAATGTTGAAAGAGTTCCCCATGAAACATGGTTCTGCTAATTTCAACTTATAAAGCGCAAGCATATACGCAAAAAAGAAGGACCCAATGGTTCAAGTTTATTAGAGGCAATAAATTAAAGTGTGCCATCAAGTTCGTGAGAGCTTTAATCACTAGTTTTCTCATAACAAGTGAAAGGTAAACAAAAGCATGAATATACTTGGAATAGCATAAGCTAGTAGGTAGGTATGGTGGACTCTTTGGAAAAACTTGGTTTAGGGATTTGGATGCATGAGTGGAACTCATACTTTGTTGTGGAAGCTAGCAAAAGACTGGGAGCAACAAACTAAGAGAGCAATAATGACCATAACCATGCAGAGCGACAAAACATCATTGATCAAAGCATAAAGTGATACTACAAGTTGAAAACTAAAGGATCATAAAGGATATGGTGACTTGAGATGGTCATAACATGGTGTGAGCATGAGCCAAGTCAACCCAAATAAAGCATCAAAGGAGAATACCACTATACTATGCTTTAATATGCTAAAACAACGCATGATTCATCCAAGGCACATTAAGCAATCTCAATTGTTTATAACAATTAATGCTATAGCAAAGAATACTAAGCATAAAGCCAGAACAATATCAAGCATGGAATGACAAAGCACAGGCCACAGTCAAAAACAAGCTCTTTTTACCACATAAGTATGAACTTTCCTACTCTTTTCCAAACCAAACCAAACTATTTGCAAACCAAATGTATGAAAGAGGGGGGTCCAACCAATTTATTCAGAAAACTAAGCAAACCAAGCAAACTAAAAACCAAAACAAAAACGAAAAAGAAGACGCTCCAAGAAAAACACAACTGTGCATGAAACAATAAAAATGAAGCGTTTGGAAGAAACGTGGAATTTTTATTGATGAAGAAGGGGATGCCTTGGGCATCCCCAAGCTTTGACGGTTGTACTTCTTGGATGTTTCTTGGGGTGACACGCATGGCATACCCAAGCTTGGGCTTTAGTCCATCCTTCATCTTATTACTCATTCCTTCCATACACCTGAAATTTTTACTTCATACAAAACTTCACACAATCTCATTAGCAACATTAGTGCACTTTAAGATAAATAAGTCTGAAGGTTCAGTTCTAACACCAAATAAACTTCCATTAGAACACTAGCTACTGTAGCACTTCCCTCAAAAAGCTCAATTCCCCAAAGGAACTCAAGAAGGAACTAACAAGAAGCAAATGCAGAAAATGGCAGAAATCTATCAAAACAGACCAGCAGGTAAATACGAATTTGTTTGAAGACCTTATGTTGCTCAAATCAAAAAGTGTTGAACTAACGAAAGTTATATAACAACCTGGGGCAGAAGCACAAAAAGTTACAGCTCAATCCGACGTACAGAGCTCTCTCAGGAATTTTTACGGTGAAGTACAGAAATCTGTTTCGGGACAGCAACTTTCCCAATCATTACTTCACTCTCATTAGAGGTTACTCTTGGCACAAAAAGCAAATAAAAAGGATAAGGAGAGGTTATTACAGAGGTAAAAAATTCCAAAACTCATCTAAAACTCTTGGGTTATCTCCCAACAAGTACTTTTCTTTAACGCCTTTAAGTTAGGCAAAAGAACCAAAGAAAGATTCAAGTGTTCTCAAATGAAGAAGCATTAAGACCAAATTTCTGGCCCTTACCTCTCTTATTTTTGTTCTTAACCTTTGGGAAAATGTGATTGTTTGGTGGATAAAAAATGTGCATGGTCCCCTTTCCCACATCTATTATTGCTCCAAGGAGTTCTAATAGGGATCTTCCAAGTGTAATTTGTCCATTTCCTGCGCATTCAATAACAAGATAATCAATAGAAATCATTTTCCCAAGGATCTTTGTAAACACTCCTTCAGCTATTCCAATAGGAAATAAGGTAGCATTATTATCAAGAGATATTTCTTTTCCTCCTTCAGTAAGCCCCCGAAGATTCAAAGATTCATAAATATCTCTGGGCATAAGACAAAATTCAGACATGATATCACAGCGGGCTTGAAAAGTTTCAGTGTTTATCTCAATCTTTACTGTAGGGAGCCACTTTGATGGTTCAGAATTTATTGGAACATGATTGTGATGCTCCCTAAGCATATTATAGCAACTTTCTAAGCTAGTAGTGCTAGCCTCAAGAGTGTTCATCCTAGCAAATATTTTTGCGAAAGAAATATCACTTTGGCTAGGCATAGTGTAAGTGAGGATCAATTTCTTTATAGCATTAATGGCATCATCCTCATTACATTGGAGGAAATCTCCTCCCACAATAGCATCGAAAGCATATCTATAGCAAAGAGCAATCCCAAGGTAAAACTGCTAAGGAACAAGCCTTGAATCATTTTAGGCTCAGTCTTTTCATGTAGATCAGAGATTCTAGACCAAGCTTCCATAAAACTTTCCTGAATTCCTTGTTTAAAAGTGAGAATCATTTCCTCGGGTGACATAGTGATTGGAGCAAGGCTAGACATAGTGGCAATTCAAGATAGGAACTAAATTTGTTTGTGTTTTCAAATAAGAAAGCAAACAAATAAAACTATTTTTTTGTGTTTTTGAAGAACAAAACAAGCAAACAAAGCAAAAAGAAACTAAGCAAAACAAAAAACAACAAAGTAAAGAGATTGGTTATGAGGGACTCCCCTTGTGAAGATGTCCTTGACTCCCCGGCAACGGCGCCAGAAAAATCTTTAATGGCGTGTAGTTGACGTGGGAGTTTCTTCTTCTTCGTTCCTCGGCAACGGCGCCAGAAAAATGGTTGATGGCTCTGTGTAAGGCGCCAGAAAAATGCTAGAGCGTGGTTGATGTAGAGCTCATTGGGAACCCCAAGAGGAAGGTATGGTGAGCACAGCAGCAAGTTTCCCTTAGTTATGAAACCAAGGTTTAATCGAACCAGTATGAGCAAGGAAACACCCCAAAGGTGTTACTAGCTGAGCTTTGGCAGGGCGCACTACCGGTGCTAGTAGCAACATGGAGACCTGCACAACACAACCACAGAACTTTGTCCCCAACTTGCGATGAGGTTGTCAATCTCACCATGTTTTGCGGAAAACAAAGGATTAAACGTATCGAATGGAAAGAAGTAAAAGTTTGCAGAAAGTAAACACAAAGCAGTAAATAGTTGTAGATTGTATGTAAAGTAAAAGGACCGAGATCCATAGTTCACTAGAGGTGGCTCTCCTTAGATAGATAACATGCTGGGTGAACAAATTACAGCGGGGCAATTGACAAACACCGAGAAAGCAATACATGCATATACTAATCATCTTGACTCCTTTGAGACTTGATTGGGCATTACAACATAATACATAGACCGCCATCCAACTGCATCTATGACTAATAATCCACCTTCAGGTTATCATCTGAACCCCCTCCAGTATTAAGTTGCAAGCAACAGATTATTGCTTTACAAACTGCGTGTAAAGTAAACAATACAATTGTTCTATGAATAAAGGATCGTTGTTTTCTCCCTAGTAGCAACAACACATCTAGTACCTTAGAGATTTCTGTCACTTCCCCATATTACCAGAGGCATGAACCCACTATCGAGCATAAATACTAACTCTTGGAGTTACTAGCATCTACTTGGCCAAGATAGCTAGTAACAACGGAAAGCATGCAAGATCTCAAATAACAAAGACATGATAGAATCAATAATCAATCTGAAATAGCATCTCAATATCCATCAGATCTCCGCAAACACAACATGTATGAGTTACAAATAGATGATCTTGATCATGAACGGAGCTCACAAGATCTAAACATGAAAGCACAAAGGAGGAGAAACCAGCCATCTAGCTACTACATGGATCCGTAGTCCAAAGATGAACTACTCACGCATCACACCGGAGGCTTGCATGGTGATGAAGAAGGCCTCCAGGGTGAATTCCCCTCTTTGGCAGGGTGCCGGGAAGAGCTTCAGATCCCCCCCCCGATCTAGGGACAGAGACGACGACGGCTACAGACTCTTTTGTGGATTTTTGGTCGGGTACTTAGGGTTTTCGTCCCGAAGGGAACTTATAGGCAGAAGGAGAGGCCGAGGGGGTGCTGGGGCCGGCCAGACCACCCCCTGGCGTGGGCCAAGCCTGGCCGCGCGGCCAGGTGGTGTGGCCTGCCCCTGGCCCCTCTCCGTCTCGTATTCTGACACTTGATCCCTTCCGGAAAAATAGGCACTTTGGCTTTTATCCCGTCCAATTCCGAGAATATTCATTTTCTGACTTTCCTAGAACCAAAAACAGCAGAAAACAGGCAGCTGGCACTATGGCTCTTGTTAATAGGTTAGTCCAAGAAATCATAATAAAAGTCCTCCAAAGTTGGAACAAAACACAAGAAAGTGGATAAAAGTAAGCATGGAGCATCAAAAATTATAGATACATTTACAATGTATCAAGGTGCTACTCAGGTTTCCCAAAGGAGCGCGTAGAGGAGTACATATCAAGACCAGGATTTTCCCATCCATGTAACGGACAGATACATTAGTGGCCATCTCGGTGACGTTGCATTAACGAAGCTTGCAAGTGTGTGACTAGGTCACGGAATGCAACGAGATGGAAACGAGAAAACAAGTTCATCGGTAACGATATCGAACAAAGGTATGGAGATACCATAGATCAAATCTCGGATGAACTAGGTATCAAGAGGCAAAGGGAATGGGAAACGACTGTTTACGGTTCAAACGACATTGTCATTGTGGAATGCATAGGGGTCAATATGGGCATCCTGGTCCCGCTATTGATCATTGATGGAGATCATGTCTGTGCCATTCCTGAGCCGTGGGGAAATACACTTAAGGGTACGATGAGCTAGATATCCTCTGTAAGTTGGAATCACCATATGAAAGAGAAAAGGAAACCGGAAAAGTTTCGTGAGAGAACCGGAATCGTTCCGGGAAAGTTCCGAAGTCGTTCGGAGGAAATCGAAAGGGAACCGAAAGGTGTTTCGGGTCAAATCAGATTTTGTAATATGTATTTACATATTAATTAATGTAATTAATATTAAATATAATATTAAAATCTAATTTGAAGGGGTATTCCACTAATGGGCCAAACTCCCTAGGGAAAAAGGGCCCATTAGGGAAAACCCAAGGGCCAAAGGGCCAAGGCCCAGGCGCCTCAAGGGGGCCCACCCGGCCAGCCTAGGGCTGTGCGCAGGGTGGGGCCCACCCCTGGCCGGCTAGCCCATGAAGGCCCATGCGTCCCCCTCTCCCTTGTTTAGTCCCACATGGGAAACCCAAAGGGGTGGGCACACCCGCTCCTCCTATATAAAGGGGTGCCCATGGGTGAGAATAGACACACCAATATCTGGAGAAGTCCTTTGGTTGACTTTCTCCTTCCCTCTCTCTCTCTCGTCTCCATGCATTGGTACGGTCCCAATTAAGGACTGTCCGAGCATGAGACACCGCACCTGTAGCACGCCGTTGCGCTGTAGGGATTCCAAGCCGGAGATCTACTTCCGCACTCCCGGCAGGGATCAAGGAGTCGGAGGTCATCATCGTACACCGTATGTGTACGAAACCACGAGGGGCCTCGCTTGAGGCACCTTGGATGTCGTGAGCCGGAGCTGCTATATGATGAAGAAGGAGCAAGGGGTGACCTGCGAGGAGCATCGCGACCTTGAGGTCAGCTACGGCTTCGACTACTTCAACCACGTTCCCCTCGGAACGTTAACTGCGTACGGTCTACAAGGGTATGTATTCTATACGCTCTGGCTGTTACTGCATTACTACATAGATAGATCTTGGGCGTTAGGAGGTTCCATCGTAGGAAATTTTTTGTTTTCTGCTGCGGAACCCTTTAGTGGTATCAGAGCCGATCTATGCGTAGGAGTGTTGTACGGCCAGTACGCACATGTATTATGCGGGCATTGATCCCTTAGGTGTTACCCTCTAACGTGTACTTGTTTATATCGTGGTATTGTTTGATGAAGCAGCCCGGACCGACCTTACGCGTATTCGTACGCGAGACTGGTTTCACGCTCAACATACGGCTTGTACCGTATAAGTGGCTAGCGAGTGTCTATATCTCATTCAATAGCTGATATTACATTTACAACGGAGGGCCCCGAAAGGGGTGTAGTAGAGACAACTGTTGGATCCATGTTGTGGTTGGAAAGTTCGTAGATTAGAAACAGTTCTATTGCGAAAGCCCTAACAACCACGTAAAACTTGCAAAAGATAAAGTAGAGGCATCTAACTTTATTTTGCAGGAGGGCTTGTGTTATGATATGGTATTGGTCGTTACCAAGGTAAAGTAGTTTACTTTTATGTTACTAAGTTAAGTAGTAATAGCCATCGTTCCGATGGACGACCGGGTGGTGGCGTCGTGGACTTGGCTTCAAACCAGGGGTAAGATGGAGATCATGCCGGAGCGCTCGATGGAGATCAAGGCGCAAGAAGAAGGACCATATCGTATCACAAAATTTACATGTGATGTTGATACCTGTTTTATATCTTATTATATGCTAGTATTAGATACTCAACGGTAGCAAATAAGATAATCCCTATATAATTCCAATGATAGTGTTCCCCTTGTGTCTGTACCACCAAGAAAGTTTGCCATTATGAAGCCGGCTGTGACGATCGGGGGCTAGACATATCTACATTCACGTACAGTGGGTGTAAGCCATGTTGCACAGCAAATGCACACAAGTTAGATTTGGCGAGCCTAGCATGTGTAGACATGGCCTCGGAACACAAGAGACCAAAAGGTCGAGCATGAGTCACATGGTTGATGTGATTGACATTAGGGAATGTCTACCTTTGATGCTGCACTGATGGCCGTGACGATCGGGGGAGGTGCAGATGATTGGGATCATGTGATCACTAAAATCGTCCAGGGGATGACAATTTTAGTGGGAGCTCAATTAGGATTGAACTCATATTATGAACTTAGTCTAGATGTCTGTTTGCAAATATCTTAGTAGATCATTGCCTATCCTATTGAGGTCCTTTGCGACCATGGGAATATACTTCTTGATATGGAACTTAGCAAAAGGGTCCAACTTCATAGATTAATACCCATGCCTGAGGGATATCCTCGTAAAAGGTGATCTTCTCTTCTTGATACTATGACCATTAGGAGATAATCCGATGACTCCGCAATGTTTGTGTGTTCTCCGTAATCATCCAACAAGCCATTCTCCATTCGATGGAGAGTTGGATTACAATCTTGTATTCTGCAAGATTAGGCACATAAAGTATGAGCCGTTGGATGAGTTTTCTTCCATGATGGATGAAAAAGGGAACATTTGAAGAAACACTTAGCAATCTTGCATTAGAGTTATGAACTCTCAGAAGGGCTTGATTGCAATGGAGGTCATGAATGAAAAAGGGTATATGTTAGATATACAAAGTTATAAATGTAATTCTTGCAAAACTCGTTGCAGTTTATATAAGTATTGGATACTTGTCTCGTTTTGTGAAAACAGGATGGTCTGCTTGAGAATTGCTTGAATTGAGGCAATGTGGCAAGATGACGGCAAGCAAAACAGTTGATGGCCGACATCACCCCTTTCCTCAAAGGTTTATCATTAGTGGACTTGAATATAATTTGTAATCCTTGTTTGTGTGTCTTGCTTTTAGCAAGGCGATTGTTCATATGAATAAGGTACAAGCCATTTGTACTGTTCTTATGAATAATACCTTTATGGTCACATTACAATTATAAGAGTTGTTCTCATCACTATGTTAATGATAATAGTTTAAGAATTTATAAAGGATTAGAATGCTAAAAGATATCCAAGGTTTAGTAATGACATGACACTATAGTTTAAGTCATTTTGGTTACTACATGTTCTTCATTCTAAATGAAGATCGGGGTCCTAGATGCTTTATCTAGAGACTTTGCAAAATCATGCCTCTTGGGTAGAATGACTAAAACTCCGCATTCTGGTAAAACAGTGATATGCGAAGAAATGTTGAACTTTATACATAATGATGTATTGTATTTTCAACAAGATAGTGGAAATCATTATTTATACTTAATGTTGAATCTTATATATAGTGATGTATCGTATTTTCAACAAATAGTGGAAATCATTATTTCACACTTCATTGTGGATTTAAGTAAATATGAGCATTTTCTTAATGAAACATAAGTTTGAAACTGTTTTGAATTGTTCAAAAGATTTCAAAATGAAGGAGGATATTGAATTAACAAGAATACAAAAGTCTCTTCGATTTGATCGACATGTCTAAAGTATTTAAGTTAATTTTAGCATAAAAGGACATGTGAAAAAGGTTTCACAAATTATGATAATAAGGGCAATTTCAAAGTGTATTCAAATGACTAAACATCATAATCATTATGTATTAGATACATATGTTATAATATTATCTCTTATTGGGGTTATAGTTATCATTTAGAGTTAGAGATCGAAATGGGCAAACACTCGGTTGAAATACAAAGGAACATCTAAAGATTCGTGGAAACAACACCATAAGTGTTATGGCATGTTTGAGTTTCTAGAGATTTCGATAAGTTGAAATCGTGGCGAATAAACAAGTCTTTGTAGAGCATTCTTAGGAAGCTATGAATGCATCTTCCACAAAGGACAAACCTGATGTTGTCCAAAGTTGACGTGTCTTGATGAAGATACAGGTGGAAGAAAGTAAAAGATCAAAACAAGGTATTTAACCTTGCCTCCAAATTGTTGAGTGGCGCAACGGAATTTGTTTAGTGAAACCGAACTCTACAAATAGAGGAGAAACTAATGATAATGATCATAAAAGTTTTAGCGAATACTTTTACTAAAGAAAGTAGGATTCAAAAATATATACTCTGCAAGTTCGTGGAAATATATTATTGATTCACTTGTCATGTTTATGAACAAGACATACCTATGAATTACAAAGAAGCGTGATGGACCTAAGTGCGAGAAATGACTAGGAGTCATAAAATCCTATATTAAGTTACATTTAAGATTGCAAAGTAATATGTTACTTGATCTTAGTAAGTAAAGTAGTTTACTTGATATTTCTGAATGACTTCAAAGTCATAAGAAGGAAATGAAACTTAATGGAGACGTAAAGCTCGATTTGTCACACACTATGGAAAAATTCAAGGAGTTGACTACAAATGTAGCGATGCTTGAGTCTATTGGATTTACACTAGCAATATATAGATATTGAAGTCTCGTAGCTGGAATTCTCAATTTGATGATGATCAAAGAATTTTGGAATGTACAAGATTATCGAGAGGACGTGCATTTGAGTAGGAGCTAATTAGCTTCGCCAAATCTTAATATGTAAGAGACATATTTTGAGTGGGAGCTAGGTAGCTTAGCTGAATCATAATATGTATCAGACATATTTTGAGTGGGAGCTAACTGAAATCCCTAGATCTCAAATATGGATGCTATATTTGAGTGGGAGCGTGAAATCATTCTAGGATATGTGGACAACATATGTGAATGGTGTGATTGGTGTTAATAACATTTAAATAGATAAATTGGGATGAAGTTGAAGTTATTAAACAATGAGATCTATCGAGATAGATTGGTGAGTTTAATAAACATTGAATGTCGAATGCTTCTTGGACTTGATTCTGAAGATGTTCAGAATGTCCTAAGCAAGATTCTGAAGAAGTTCAGAATGGAACAAGGTAAGAAAGAAGTTCTTACTATATGAAGCATTGTCTTAGTATTACAACGATGGTTAAAAAGGAAGAAAGAGATGTGTTGCATCTCCTATGCCTCAGCCATAGGTTCTTCTATACAACCATATTGTATACTTGATGTAATGTGACCCGAAGTTTTGGCTGGAAGGACACGCTCTTAACTGTAAGAACATGTCTTGAAGTGATTCTTGAGTTAATCACTGAACCAGAATTAAGTTTGTACTTAAATGGCAAGAAGCAAAGTAAGTGGCATAGTTGCATTTCGTGCACTAGGATCTACATAGATATAGAAGTATAAAGGCTCCATCTGATGTGATGTATATTGTTATGGCGGGGCTAGTTCGCTTTTAACATAGAATGATGTGTCCCGGGGCATAGTGCCCATGAGAAAGCCCTCGAGGTTGATCTAAAGTCACTGTAGGCTCCTGGAAATCAGCCTCGTTCTGCTGCCATAACTGCCGTATATACACAAAGGATTGCAAAGTGTGTTTCGAAGTTTAGATGACAATAGTGAAAACAACCGTCATTATAAACAGTAGAAACAAAGTCTCACTTTGTTGCCAAACGAGACCCATTATAGATAATGGTGTGAATGTCAAAGTTAGGAAGACATTGACGATTTACAAAGACATAATGATCTGGTAAAACAGAACTTGGACATGACGTTTTCCATAAGCATGCATGATCAATAAACGCATATGTGATATGGTTTATGATGAGTAAAATGCAAGCTAGACTATTTATACTCTAGTGCAAGTGAGATACTGAAGGAGATATGCCCTAGAGGCAAATAATAAATAGGTTTTTATTGTCATATCTCAATTAGTTCATAATAGTTTCATACTGTGCTATAACTGTATTAATACGAAACGTTAATACACATGTGGTATGTAAACAAACCGTGTCTCTAGTTACCTCTAGCGAACTAGTTCATTGGTCATGAGGATGATCTAGGGTTTCGAGATCATGGTCATTTATGTCAATTGACAATGAGGTCACATCATTAGTTGAATGATGTGATAGACAAACAACCCAACCAGTTGTATCTTAATGAGATCTAGTTACAAAGTTCACCATTAATGATAAAACTAAGGAAACCTCGCGACCTGTCCTTAGACTGTGAGATAATGCAAATCACCGTTCTAGAGGGAGCTTAGATGGTTATCAAGTATCACTCTGTGACTGTGTGATCGAAAAGGTGCGACTCAGGTTTCCCAAAGGAGCGTGTAGAGGAGTACATATCAAGACCAGGATTTTCCCATCCATGTAACGGACAGATACATTAGTGGCCATCTCGGTGACGTTGCATTAACGAAGCTTGCAAGCATGTGACCGGGTCACGGAATGCAACGACACGGAAACGAGAAAACAAGTTCATCGGTAACGAGATCGAACGAAGGTATGGAGATACCGTAGATCAAATCTCGGATGAACTAGGTATCAAGAGGCAAAGGGAATGGGAAACGACTGTTTACGGTTCAAACGACATTGTCATCATGGAATGCACAGGGGTCAATATGGGCATCCCGGTCCCGCTATTGATCATTGATGGAGATCATGTCTGTGCCATTCCCGAGCCGTGGGGAAATACACTTAAGGGTACGATGAGCTAGATATCCTCTGTAAGTTGGAATCACCATATGAAAGAGAAAAGGAAACCGGAAAAGTTCCGTGAGAGAACCGGAATCGTTCCGGGAAAGTTCCGAAGTCGTTCGGAGGAAATCGAAAGGGATCCGAAAGGTGTTTCGGGTCAAATCAGATTTTATAATATGTATTTACATATTAATTAATGTAATTAATATTAAATATAATATTAAAATCTAATTTGAAGGGGTATTCCACTAATGGGCCAAACTCCCTAGGGAAAAAGGGCCCATTAGGGAAAACCCAAGGGCCAAAGGGCCAAGGCCCAGGCGCCTCAAGGGGGCCCACCCGGCCAGCCTAGGGCTGTGCGCAGGGTGGGGCCCACCCCTGGCCGGCTAGCCCATGAAGGCCCATGTGCCCCCCTCTCCCTTGTTTAGTCCCACATGGGAAACCCAAAGGGGTGGGCACACCCCCTCCTCCTATATAAAGGGGTGCCCATGGGTGGGAATAGACACACCAATATGTGGAGAAGTCCTTTGGTTGACTTTCTCCTTCCCTCTCTCTCGTCTCCATGCATTGGTACAGTCCCAAGTAAGGACTGTCCGAGCATGAGACACCGCACCTGCAGCACGCCGTTGCGCTGCAGGGATTCCAAGCCAGAGATCTACTTCCACACTCTCGGCAGGGATCAAGGAGTCGGAGGTCGTCATTGTACACCGTATGTGTACGAAACCACGAGGGGCCTCACTTGAAGCACCTTGGATGTCGTGAGCCGGAGCTGCTATACGATGAAGAAGGAGCAAGGGGTGACCTGCGAGGAGCATCGCGACCTTGAGGTCGGCTACGGCTTCGACTACTTCAACCACGTTCCCCTCGGAACGTTAACCGCGTACGGTCTACAAGGGTATGTATTCTATATGCTCTGGCCGTTACTGCATTACTACATAGATAGATCTTGGGCGTTAGGAGGTTCCATCGTAGGGAATTTTTTGTTTTCTGCTGCGAAACCCTTCAAAAGGCACAAACAAAAGATTCATGAATAACAATGCTTTTGCAAGACGTTTGTTTGTTTCACATAAACAAAACATATCATAATAGTATTCAGCTTGTCCCTCATAGAGTAGAAAACATAAATGCATAGGACACCTTCAAAGTTCATAAGAGTGACTAGATACAAATAGTTTAAAACAAGCAATATCAAGTTATGCATCAATCAACTAGTCTTGGGACAATGCACATAGAACTAAGAATGGCCACTATGCTCTCAAAGTAGGTGCATAAAGGTAGAAGGTGGCGACTCAATATAATGGTAGAAGAAAGGCCTCATAGAAGGAAGTAGGGATTCAAGTCTCATAAAGAGCTTCCAAAAATTATGGTACTTATAGCTTTCAGCTCTCATTGCCCCTATCATAAGCATCTTGAAGTGATTAAGGTTAAAGTGAACAAACTATGGTGTACATGCTTGACGAAGTATAAGTTAGGAATCTCATGTCCCTTGTATACGAGGGTTGCTCCTCATGCTACTCAAGTTTAGTCACCGGTAAGTTCTTGTCATTGTAAGTACATGTGTATCATAGAGAACCGCCAACGGGGTACCCCTTGTCCGATGATATGGAAGAATCCCCATATCAAAATGATAAGGCAAGCAGACAATGAGCATCTTAGCAATCTTCTTATTTACCATGGGAATATGGTGCTTTTTTCTCTCTTTCCTCTTTTCATAATCTCTTTTTCTCTTTTTTCTCAATATAGGACTCTTTTTTTATAAGAAGAATGCTTCATAGACAGCTCATTATGTTTACACTGCAGGTTTCCACCATGTCAGCATGGATGAGACCAGCGGCCCAGGCGTTTCTCTAACACATATACATAACTCCATGGACTTACAAGCTCCCCTTTCATTTAACACTGACGACATCCATATACAAAAGAGCATGATATCAACTAGGTACAAGTACCAAGTGCAATGTTGAAAGCGTTCCCCATGAAAGCATGGTTCTGCTAATTCCCAACAAATAACTGCAAGCATATACAACATAGACGACACAATGGTTTAAGTTTATTAAGGGCAAGAAAAGTAAAGTGTGCCATCAAGTTCGTGAGAGCTTTAATTACTAGTTTTCTCATAACAAGTTTAATTCAGAAGGTAAACAAAAGCATGAATATACTTGGAATAGCATAAGCTAATGGGTAGGTATGGTGGACTCTTTGGAATAACTTGGTTTAGGGAGTTGGATGCATGAGTGGAACTCATACTTGGTTGTGGAGGCTAGCAAAAGACTGGGAGCGACAAACTAAGAGAGCAATAATGGCCATAATCATGTAGAGCGACAAAACATCATTGATCAAAGCATAAAGTGATACTACAAGTTGAAAACTAAAGGATCATAAAGGCT
This sequence comes from Avena eriantha, assembly GCA_910589775.1. Taxonomy (NCBI): domain Eukaryota; kingdom Viridiplantae; phylum Streptophyta; class Magnoliopsida; order Poales; family Poaceae; genus Avena; species Avena eriantha. The sequence goes on from OU342746.1 coordinate 175,980,860, forward strand.
ATGGTGACTTGATATTGTCATAACATGGTGTGAGCATGCGCCAAGTCAACCCAAATAAAGCATCAAAGGAGAATACCACTATACTATGCTTTAATATGCTAAAACAACGCATGATTCATCCAAGGCACATTAAGCAATATCAGTTGTTTATAACAATTCATGCTACAGCAAAGAATACTAAGCATAAAGCCAAAACAATATCAAGCATGGCATGACAAAGCATAGGCCACAGTAAAAAACAAGCTCTTTTTACCACAAAAGCATGAACTTTCCTACTCTTTTCCAAACCAAACCAAACTATTTGCAAACCAATGTATGAAAGAGGGGATCCAACCAATTTATTCAGAAAACTAAGAAAACCAAGCAAATGAAAAATCAAAACGAAAACGAAGAAGAAGACGCTCCAAGAACAACACAACTGTGCATGAAACAATAAAATTGAAGCATTTGGAAGAAACCTGGGATTTTTATTGATGAAGAGGGGGATGCCTTGGGCATCCCCAAGCTTTGACACTTGTACTGCTTGGATATTTCTTGGGGTGACACGCGTGGCATCCCCAAGCTTGAGCTTTAGTCCATCCTTCATATCATTACTCATTCCTTCCATACACCTAAAATTTTTCCTTCATACAAAACTTCACACAATCTTTATTAGCAACATTAGTGCACTCAAGATAATAAGTCTTAAGGTTCAGTTCAACATCAATAAACTTCCATTAGAACACTAGCTACTATAGAAATTCCTTCAAAAAGTTCAATTCCCCAAAAGAACTCAAAAAGGAACCAACAAGAAGCAAATGCAGAAAATGGCAGAAATCTGTCAAAACAGACCAGCAGGTAAAGATGAATTTTTTCGAAGACCTTCTGTTGCTCAAATCAAAAAGTGTTGAACTAATGAAAGCTAGATAACAATCTGGGGCAGAAGGACAAAAATTCACGCCTCAAAAAGTCGTTCAGAGATTTTACACGAACTTTTACGGTGAAGCACAGGAATCTGTTTTGGGACAACAACTTTCCCAATCATTACTTCTCTCTCATTAGAGGTTACTCTTGGCACAAAAAGCAAATAAAAATGATAAGGAGCGGTTATTACTGAAGTAATAACTTCCAAGACTCATCTAAAACTTTTGGGTTATCTCCCAATAAGTACTTTTCTTTAACGCCTTTAAGTTAGGCATAAGAAGCAAGAAAAAGAATCAAGTGTTCTGAAATGAAGAAGCATTAAGACCAAAATTTGTTTTCATAGGAGAAGCAAAAGAAATCTTCTCTCTCTTCTTAGGGAAGTGTTCTATACCTTTTTTTGAGGTGAAACGGTAGGGAATAATCCCCACTGCAAATTTCTATTATATATGAGTATGTTACATTGAGAAATGATCTAAGATAGATCATTACAGTTACATCTAACTCGATCTATGCTGAAAAAATCTGAGAACATTCTATTCTATCCCTGATCTAAATGCTGACTGAGCCAGGCTTTGAATTTCTCCTTGTATTTTCCTTTGATTCTGAGAAGCAGTTGGATGTAACACAATTGTAATCAGGAAGGTTGAAATTCTTTCTCTTCAGTAGATTTCTTGTATTCAATCTGTCTAGTAGCAAAAGCCAGAAAAAGAACTTGTGTTTATTTTGACAGGAGGTTTCCCAAACCCAAGAAAAGTGTGGTGGTGATGGTGAGTATCCAATCATGGCTGAGTAGGCCTTTTTAACTTTAAATTTATCTGATCCCCAAATATAGTTCCAATTATCATGGGTGTCCTCCTGAGTGTCATGCCTGAATTCCTGGCATCTTTCTTCCATGACTAAAAACTCAGAGAAATCTTGTCGAGGGAGAGGTAGGTGGAAGTTATCTTCTAGAAATTTAGCATGAAGAAAATCATGAACACTGATGTTTGTGGACTTAGGATAGGACAGAAGGTGAGGGAATTTATTCATCAAGCACTCATCTTGCCAAAGGTCAGACCAGAAATAAGCAGACCTGCCTGATTTCAGATTGCATTTAGCCATGCCTTTAAAGTTATCAATTAATTTGATATGTGACTTCCACCAGAAAGATCCCTCCATGTTTCTTCCAGGTAGTTTTCCATTTTTGTAATAGGTTTCCCATATGAGATGAACCCAAGGTATGTCCTGGTGGTTGTAGAATTTGTCCAAGTTCTTCAGAAGGAGGGCATTATTTTGAATCTGTAGGTTTAGAACCTCTAAACCCCCCTGATTTTTAGGACGGTAGATTTTGTCCCATGACACAAGAGCTTGTCCTTTTGCTTGCACATCTTCAGTCCTCTTTCTCCACAGACAGTATCTCATATATTTAATAATTTGATCCTTGATGGCAATTGGTACCTCCAGACAGCTCATATAAAATAGAGGAAGTGAGGAGAGAACAGATTTGACCAGCTTCAGTTTTCCTCCATAATTCAAGAAATCAGCAATTCCACATAATCTTCTTTCCACTCTCTGAACAATGGGAAGAAAGTGCTCCATAGATGGTTTTGTAATGCTTAATGGAAGCCCAAGGTAAGTGAAAGGGAGGCATCCAGTTTGACAGTTGATTGTCATAGCAAAATGCATAAGTCTATCATTACATGTGTTTATTGGCATCATGCTAGATTTCAAGTAGTTGATTCCACTATGGTTCAAGACCCATGTCACCAGTCCCATGCAATAATGGTCAAAATAAAGGTGACATTACTCGAGTAGTACCGGGTGCATCATTTTCGGAAATTGTGATTAATGGTAAAGGTATTAAAGAGGCGAAATCATCTGCAGTCAACAAATCTTCTACAATTAATTTTCCTAGTCTTTTACCATTTTTGAAATTCCCTACTTTCCCTTCTTGTCCCTGGCCCGACAAATCTTACCTACAATGGTTCAAGGCCCATGTCATGCCGCAAGTTTCGCGGCCCAGGGTGTACGATTGTCTTAAGGATTTTGTTCTTGCCCAAAAAATTAATTCGGCCGAACCCCCTGTCTCCTCAACTCCCTCGCCTGGAGAAACCCCAACTGCCTTGCTCTGCTCGTCGCCGGCGACAACCACCGACGCAATGGCCAACATTCCACTTGACCCTCAACCATTTCTTCCCCATGGCTTTGAGATTATGCAGGTGGCTGGCAGGAATCGGGTCAAAAGGGTGGTGGTTCCTCGCCGACCAAGGGCACATGAACAGTATGCATCGCGCACATCCACCCCCTTCCCCCTGGTCCAGTCCCTTTTGGTAATATCAGGGATGTGTTGCAAGATTTCTTTATCAATGATGCTCATGTTGAATTTCGTGATATTCAAGATTGTCCATTTGGTTCTGCATATGTTCAATTTGCAAATGTCAGTGACCGTGACCGGTTAATTGCTGCGGGTCATATTCCCTTCCAAGATGTTGCTATTTCTTTTGATAGGCATAATGAAGGAATTAACTAGCGTAGGACTCAGTTTAACAATGAATGTTGGGTTATGCTCCTGGGTCCTCCACTTGATCACTGGTATCATGATGACCTGAATGTTGTTTTCTCTGATATTGGTAAAGTTCTGCTCTGGGAGATGGACCCTGAGCACAAGGGCAGGATCATTGCAAAGCTCAGAGTCACTGACCTCTTAGATGTTCCTAAAAGTGTTAGATTCACCATTGGGGACCTGGTGGACACTGAATCATGGAACTTTTCTGTGGAAATTTTAAACAGCAATCTCCTGGGGGGGGCACCTGACGAGGACCCACTACCAGATGATGCCTTTCTTGAGTGGGAGTTGATATTTAATGGTGCCTTCTTTCATATCAATAATGGCACCAACAGTTCTAAGAAAAGGTCTTCCCAAAGTAATAGGACAAGAAGCATTGTATTCAACATCCAAAACATAGAAATCAACAGGGACATAGGCATTGTTAACCATAATAAGAACATCATTAAGACTCCCCATGAGTTTCTTTTTAGCATTATCATCAAGTGGGACATTCAAATAACAATCTTCAAGTGGAGGCAAATCAAGCATATCATAAATCCTTCTAGGCATGATAGAAACACTACTATCAAGATCACATAAAGCTTTGAAATCAAAGTCATTCACTATCATATTAATGATGGGTTCCCAACCATCTTCTTGTTTTATAGGAATAGAAGCTTTATGTTTCATCTTTTCTTCTTTAATCTTTATGAGAGCATTAGTAATGTGTTTTGTAAAGGCCATGTTCATAGCACTAGCATTAGGACTTTTAGCAAGCTTTTGTAGAAACTTAATAACTTCAGAGATGTTGCAACCATCAAGATCAAAATCAAATTTATCATCTAAAGCAATAGAACTATTACTAGCCTCAACACTAGTGGTGGTAATAGTAGAAACACTAATGTTTCTAGCAATTTCATCTTCTCTTTCCCACTTAGCATGTAATTCAGCTAATAGTCTAACATTTTCATCAATTCTTACTTGTATAGCATTAGTAGCTGCAAAGGGATTATCATTAGTTTCAGGTTTAGCAGCCATTTTATTCAAAGAAGATTGAGCTTCAGTCAAAGATGCTATATTTTTTCAGCATTAGAGAGTTTTTCCTCAATAGTTTTATTGAAAGTAGTTTGTTTACTAATAAACTCTTTAAGCATAACTTCAAGTTCAGAGGGAGCACTCCTATTATTGTTGTAAGAATTTCCTTAAACATTACCATTGTTAGGAGGATATGGCTTATAATTGTTGTTACCAAAATTACTCCTATAAGCATTAGTCCCAAAATTATTATTTCTTATAAAGTTCACATCAACTTGCTGTTCTTGAGCAACCAAAGAAGCTAAAGGGACATTATTTGGATTAATATGGTCTTTCCCATTAACAAGCATAGACATAATAATATCAATCTTATCACTCAAGGAGGAAGTTTCCTCATCAGAATTTACATTCCTACCTTGTGGAGCTCTCTTAGTATGCCATTCAGAATAGTTAACCATCATATTATCCAGAAGCTTTGTTGCAGCACCCAAAGTGATGGTCATAAAGGTACCTCCAGCAGCAGAATCCAATAGGTTCCTTGAAGAATAGTTCAATCCTACATAAAAGGTTTGGAAGATCATCCAAGCAGTCAATCCATGAGTGGGACAATTCTTTACCAAAGATTTCATTCTTTCCCAAGCTTGAGCAACATGTTCATTATCAGATTGTTTAAACTTCATTATTTCACTTCTCATAGATATAATCTTAGCAGGAGGATAGTACTTTCCAATGAAAGCATCTTTTTACTTAGTCCAAGAATCAATACTATTCCTAGTTAAGGAATTCAACCATTCTTTAGCTTTTCCTCTCAAAGAGAAAGGAAACAATTTCAGCTTAATAATATCACCATCTATATCCCTATGCTTTTGCATCTCACAAAGTTCAACAAAGTTATTTAGATGGGCAACATCATCTTCATTACCAATACCAGAAAATTGTTCTCTCATAACAAGATTGAGTAAATCAAGTTTTATCTTAAATAAAGTAGCTTCATGCACAGGTGGAGCAATAGGTGTGCTCATAAAATCATTGTTGTTGGTGCTAGTGAAGTCACACAACTTTGTGTTTTCAAGAGTAGTCATTTTTTATGTTTTTGAATACGAAAGCAAACTTGTAAAACTATTTTTTGTGTGTTTTTGATAAAGAAACAAGCAAACAAAGCAAAAAGAAACTAAGTATAAAAAAGTAAAGAGATTGGTTATGAGAGACTCCCCTTGTGAAGATGTCCTTGACTCCCCGGCAACGGCGCTACAAAAATGCTTGATGGCTCGGTGTTAATGTGGGAGCTTCTTCTTCTTCGTTCCCCGGTAACGGCACCAGAAAAATGCTGGTGTGGTGTTGATGTAGAGCTCGTTGGGAATCCCAAGCAGAAGGTATGATGAGCACAGCAGAAAGTTTCCCTCAGTTATGAAACCAAGGTTTAATCGAAACAGTAGGAGTAAGGAAACACCCCAAAGGTGTTGCTAGCTGAGCCTTGGCAGGGCGCACTACCGGTGCTAGTAGCAACGTGGAGACCTTCACAACACAACTATAGAACTCTGTCCCTAACTTGCGATGAGGTTGTCAATCTCACCTTGTTTTGCTGAAAACAAAGGATTAAACGTATCAAATGGAAAGAAGTAAAAGTTTGTAGAAAGTAAACACAAAGCAGTAACAGTTTGTAGATTGAATGTAAAAGAAAGGACCGGGATCTATAGTTCACTAGAGGTGGCTCTCCTTAAGATAGATAACATGCTGGGTGAACAAATTACAGCGAGGCAATTGACAAACATCGAGAAAGCAATACATGCATATACTAATCATCTTGACTCCTTTGAGATTTGATTGGGCATTACAACATTATACATAGACCGCCATCCAACTGCATCTATGACTAATAATCCACCTTCAGGTTATCATCCGAACCCCCTCTAGTATTAAGTTGCAAGCAACAAATTATTGCTTTACGAATTGCGTGTAAAGTAAACAATACGATTGTTCTATGAACAAGGGATTGTTGTTTTCTCCCTAGTAGCAACATCACATCTAGTACCTTAGAGATTTCTGTCACTTCCCCAGATTACCAGAGGCATGAACCCCCTATTGAGCATAAATACTAACTCTTGGAGTTGCTAGCATCTACTTGGCCAAGATAGCTACTAACAACGGAAAGCATGCAAGATCACAAATAACAAAGACATGATAGAATCAATAATCAATCTGAAATAGCATCTCAATATCCATCGGATCCCAGCAAACACAACATGCAGAATTAGAAATAGATGATCTTGATCATGAACAGAGCTCACAAGATCTAGACATGAAAGCACAAAGGAGGAGAACCATCCATCTAGCTACTACATGGATCCGTAGTCCAAGGATGAACTACTCACGCATCACACCGGAGGCTTGCATGGTGATGAAGAAGGCCTCTAGGGTGAATTCCCCTCTCCGGCAGGGTGCCGGGAAGAGCTTCAGATCCCTCCCAATCTAGGGATGGAGATGACGGCGGCTACAGACTCTTTCGTGGATTTTTGATCGGGTCCTTAGGGTTTTCGTCCCGAGGGCATCTTATAGGTGGAAGGGGAGGCCGAGGGGGTGCCTGGGCTGGCCACACCATCCCCTAGCGTGGGCCAAGCCTGGCCGCGTGGCCAGGTGGTGTGGCCGCCCTCTGGCCCTTCTCCGTCTCGTATTCTGGCATCTGATGACTTCCGGAAAATTAGGCACTTTGGCTTTTGTCCCGTCCAATTCCGAGAATATTCATTTTCTGACTTTCCTGGAACCAAAAATAGCGTAAAACAGGCAGCTGGCACTGTGGCTCTTGTTAATAGGTTAGTCCAAGAAATCATATGAAAAGTACTCCAAAGTATGGACAAAACACAAGAAAGTGGATAAAACTAAACATGGAATATCAAAAATTATAGATACATTTGCAATGTATCAAGGTACCGTAAACGGGTCGAACCGTAATATTTTTAACCGCATCCTCTTCCTCCTCTTTCCCCGTGTGTAGAAGCCCTCCTAACCTCGTGAAGATGATGCTGATTCCGCCGCCTCCGCTCAAATCGCCGCCACCCAACGCCGTATGAGGCCACCCCGCACCCACGGCTGGCCAATCGTGTCGCAATGTGGCCGGCCGTGGCAGCGCCACGGCGGGAGCTGAGCTCCCGAGGTCACGCATCACCGGCCTTCGCGGTGGAGGCCGCTCGTCAGCGCTCCGAGGCCACCCGTGCGTGCGGAGCCCTCTCCCGTACCTGCACCACCTCGACGGCTTGGGCCGGCCTCGCATGGTTCGGCCCTGGCCGCAACGACGCGGATGCGTGCGGCTCTCGTGCGACCGCCGTCCGTACTCCGCCTCTAGCTCGGGCGCCCGTTGTCCGAGCTCTGCCTGCCATGCTTGCCGCGTCATGTGGCGCAAGTCATCGTCGACTCTGACAATGAGGACGACGATGGCGCAGTCATGAAGGACGATGATGTCTCTGCGAGGCGAAGTTTAATTCGCTCGGGACGATCGTCTCCGACGTGTGGGACCATGCCAAGCGTCTTCGCGTCGAGCGGGAGACCGAGCAGTGACAGCTTCGCCATGCGATGCGCCGCTTCCAGCGTGTGCACCAGGCGCTCCTCGGCCTCTTCGTCATGAACTACTCTGACGACGACGATGACTTCATCGAGTAGGCACGGCGCCGTGGGACAATTCCGGTGATTAGGTACTACCGGTAGGGGTAGGAACACGCTAGTGTTTGCATCGATGCCTAAGCAGCATCGATTTGCTGTGTAATTTGTTGATCTATAAAAGATTAAACTATCCACTATGTATGAACTTGATATCGATATGGCACAGTACCTGTTCTACGCCGATGACATTCGTACTGCAACCGCAAACCACTTTTGTAGTACGAGCATTTAGGTTATCTGCTAGAGATGCTCTAAAGAAGCCCATATTTAGGTATCACCCGATGATTTTATTGAGCCCCCACCCCACACGCCCAGACCAAACTGGCTACCCCATATTTCCATTCGCCCCTTTTATTTGGTTCAAGCTACCTCATATTCATCCCAACTTCGTGACCGATTTACGGCGAGACAGACGGTCCACGCGTCTAGGCGCGTCCGGCCTGGCCACGGTGGGCCCCATGTGGGAGTATCCCACTCCTCCACCTAGTGTCCTCTCTCTTCTTTCTCCTCCAAAAATATCGTCGCCGCCCATACGCCGTCGCCCTCCCCTGAGCTCCGCCCTCCCGGAGCTCCCCCGTTGCCCTCCTAGAGCTCCGACGCCGCCCGCCTCGAGCTCTACCTCCCCGAGCCCATGAGGCGGGACGTCGAGCGAGGCGCGCACGCGGGCATGGCCGCAGTGCTGCCTCCTTCCTAGAGCTCCGCCTCTGCCCTTCCCCGAGCGCCGCCTGCCTCGAGCTCCACCTCCCCGAGCCCATGAGGAGAGACGACGAGGGCGATGGCTCCAGTGACAGCGGGCTACTGACGATGACAGTCGAATCATTGTGTCTGTATGGGGAGAACCACCATTGGGGGCACGTGCAAAATTGGGTCGGACACCCATTCGATTTTTGTCCGGCCCATCCCGCAAACGGATCAAATCAGACAAATCCGATGTACGATTTGGTCTAGCCCGTTGAAGTTGGCCTTAGAGTCGAGAGAACGATCCCACTTGATTAATAACTGATCCCGCTTGTGATTACATAAATAAACAGAACTAATTAGGTTGGACTAATTTAGCTCGATTTTGACGTACTAGCTGAATAGCCGTGTTTCGCCATAAATATCTAAAAACGGAAAATTTAGGTTTAGAAAATTTTCAAGGCGTTATGAGATTTGTCAATCTCACGATAACTGTTGGATCTCGATCCAAAGAACACCTTTGTTGCTCAGTGTACAATAGCACAACACGAGGCCACGATTGTGGTCGCATCAGCGAGCTCCACAGCTGTTATCTGATCTCTCACCTCTGGCCACACCCGATGCAGTCGGGAGCATATTCGGTGATGGGTTTATTGCATGGAAAATAAAAAAATCCTACAAAAGAAACCCAACGAGATACGATCTACGAGATGCTAGTAACGAGAGATAGATCTGGTCTACTTGCCCTCGAAGTCACACGAGTGTAACAATGATGTAGTCATACACGGCGTCAGATCAATTCGATGAAGTCCTGCGTCCGACAACACCTTTGCGGTATCCACATGTCCGCCTTGGTATTGTCTCCCCCTCCTTGATCCTACAAGGAGAGAGAAAAGATTTCGCAAGATTCTCATAGCATAACGACAGTACTTGGTTATGGTGGAGAGAAAGCGCCAAAGCTTCGTTTAACATCTGCGGGGAGGATGGAGAGTATGCGTAAGAGGGGGGAGGCGCGTGGGGGAAGCCCCCCTGTCCAAGATGATGGGGCGGCGGCGGCCAACCCTCCCCCTTCCCTACACTCCTTTAGGGTTTTGCCAACCCTTGTCGCATGGGCCTAGGAGCATGTGGCGCCCTAGCCCAATAAGGCTAGGGTGCCCCCTTTTTAGGCCCATGTGGCCCTAGCTCGCAGGTAGGCCCCACAGGTGGACCCCTATGAACCTTTTAGAACATTCCAGACAAGTTTCAATATATTCTAAACTTTTCCTGGGACCCTAAACAAACTTGCCATATATTTTCTTTACCTCTCTTTACCTCTGGACGATTCTGAAGCTTTCATGATATCTAGGATCTCATTTGAGACTCCTAATCAACATTCGATCAGACCATCTATAATATCATTGAAGCCTAACGATACAGGTGTTAAGTGTGTGACCCTACGGGTTCAAGAACATGCAGATATGATCGAGACACCTCTTCGATCAATAACCAGTAGAAGGACCGGAGATGTCCATATTATTTCCCAGGCATTCAACGAAGTTATTTTATCTATTGAACCACGATGTCGAGGATTCAATTAATCCGGTATCTGATTTTCTTTGTCTCGCGGTATATTACTTGCCTGAGATTCGATCGTCGGTATCGTCATACCTAATTCAATCTAGTTGGAAATCTAATCTGCAGCATCTCACAACCGGCCCATGATTCAGCTGTTTTTTTGCTGAGATTTGTGCTGCATGTATGGGTCCTTAAGTGGTAACAAGAGATGAGATCGTGAGACGTGTTGCAATTCTTTTCAATGCGTGCATGAAGTCTATGGATATGGAAGGTGCTTTCACATATCAACGTATACGCATGGTGTTTTTTAGGGATATACATGGTGTTAAGGTATATATCATTATGAGGATCCGTCGATGCCCTTCATGGAGAAAATAGAGTACAAATTTGAGAGGGAGCGGAAAGATTCTTGAGAGGGTAATAACAATATAATTGATAAAACAAGTTTAACAAACCACTCATAGAATAAATAGTTGTAACACAGACAGAATGTACAAATAAAACATGACCATGTTGGACAAAAAATATTCACTAGTGTGGAAAATGGCACGTTGTCCCGGTTCGTAAGGGGTTTTAGTCCCGGTTGCGCAACCGGGACGAGGCACTCGGGACTAAAGCACCCCTTTAGTCCTGGTTGTGCTCCGAACCGGGACGAAAGGGGATCCACGTAGCCGCTGTCTGGAGCGAGGGGGAGGACCATTCGTCCCGGTTCGAATTACGAACTGGGATCGATGTTTCTCTGTCGCGGCAACATTTTGGACACTTTTTGTGCTGCGGCAGAGAATTCTTTTGTATTTTTCCATTTATTTATTTCTCATTTATTGTTTTCCTTTCTATTTTGTGTTTGCACTCATGAAGAAACCGTTATAATACACAACATCGTCATGAATATAAAGATCGAAGTGTCGAATATATTACATACGGTACATGAGTTCATGCATATATACAATATAATGTTTTTACGATCTCTATTCCACTATCGACATCTTCCGATAGTATTCTCTTTTTGGATCTCGGACTTATGTATTTAAAAATCCCGCCAATTCCCCTTGAATTGCTCGTACGCGATCCTTTAGTAGAAGACCGTCCCGCAACCGTTTGATCTAATTTAAAGGAGTCAACATATATGACGCTTTGGTGTCTCATAAAGGCGGAATATTCTTTCAGTGGGAGGCGACGTTTCCATCGATAGCGAGGCGCCTACGGTGATTTCGTCAATCTCAAAAACCCGCCGGCTTAGTCTCTCGGAGGTGCTCATAGGGGTAGGGTGTAAGTGCGTGTGTTCATAGGGGTGAGTGTATATACGCATTGTGAGCGTCTGCGTTGTACTGTGTTTCTCAAAAAAAAACTAAACACAATCGATGGTAATAAAATAAAATTGTGAATATGTTTACATACTCGAAGTTTGTCTAAATTTCTGCCCGTCTCACAGGTGGTATAATAAATAAATTCGTAAACATAATATCCACATAAATTATTCCCCTCTTCCTGCCTCAGGCACTTTACGAGAACATAGTTCAATCAAAATAATAATCAAGCATGATAATGATATTGAAACTAGAATCAAAGAGATGCGCGGATCTAGCTAGTAGTACTTATATCTAGTGGTTCAAATGTAAGCTCCTCTTTCCAGGCACCGTTAGCCTTGTTGGTGAACCGTTTTCGAGCACTGTCTGGCAAAGAAAATGAATAAAAGGAGTTATTAATTACTTGATATCAGGAAATGAAGAAAAGTTGTCGATATAGTGCCACAATGATTGAAATTACCTTTGGAGGATTTCATGCATGTCCGTCCACTCCGCAAGGGGTTTACGTTTCGAGTCCATGACTTATACTGCTCCTTTATCAGGTTGAATGATTAGCAGAATATAGGTTTAAACAGCATAAACGGGCATAACAATTTCAAAAACGATCCAAACAATGTGAAACCTTTACGTGATGTCATATTATGTGTTATAGTTGTAAGGAAAAATATTAAACTTGTAAAATTACAAACATCACAAAAAATCCTTCACAAGATGAGATATCATGTTCGAGGTTTCATGTCATTTAGGCCAAACGACCAATGTTATGGCTATAATCACGGCATAGTTTGTGATAATGTGCCCATATTGTGCACACATGTGAATCTTAGAATGACTTACGATGTTGCAGTAGGAAGTTTTCCTTTTCATCACACGGAAAAGCCATTTTCCATTTTTGAGATCTGAAAATTGGGTATTTTGTGAAGCAACAACCAAATTAAAGTTTCACGTTGGTACCAACCCATTTATCAAAAATACTAGACCATATAAAATAAACAATTTGCCAACCGGGATATCTGAAACCTTTTCGTCCATCCCTCATGAAAAAGACAAATTCATGTTGAATCATTAGGAGGCCGACCAGATTTGAACTAGAGGTACATGATATAATGCTCATGATTTTTTGTAAAAATCATATTTAGGTTTACAACATGCTATTTCATCATAGATCCACTGCAAGTATAGCGAGGCTCGGCCTTGGGCTAAGAATCTCCGTGCCCGCCATTTTAAATATAGTTTCAAACGGGAATAAACGGGCATAAGAATTTTAAAAACAATCCAAACAATGTGAAACATTCGCGTGGTATCATATTATATGTTATAGTTGGAAGGAAAAACATTAAACTTGGAAAATTGCAAACATCATAAAAAATCCTTCACAAAATGAGTTATTATGTTCGAGGTTTCACGGTATTTAAGCTAAACGACCAATGTTATGGCTAAAATCACCGCATAATTTGTGATAATATGCACATATTGTGTACACATGTGCATCTTGGGATGGCTTAGATGTTGCAGGAGGAACCCTTCTTAGCGTATGTCCCTTGCTTATGATCGCTTCGGCCGTAACCATGAAGCATCTTTTTGTTTAACAGGATGTTTGGGTCAGTTTTCACTGTGAAGTGCGGAATTTCATCAAACTCATTATAATCTTCTGACATGTCTGTCTTGTCCTCAACTTCCACAATATTTCTTTTTCCTAAAAGAAATATGTGACGCTTTGGCTCATCGTATGATGTATTCGTTTGCTTATTTTTTATTTTTCGGTCTAAAGGATATGTCCTTCACATATAAAACCTGACCCACATCATTGGCTAGGACGAATGGTTCATCTCTGTAACCAAGATTATTGAGATCCACTATTGTCATTCCGTACAACTGATCTACCTTTACCCGTACTCCATTCAGGGACCTTAAAAAACTCCATAGTCAAGTTCCCATATCTCCTCTATATAACCATAATATGTATCATTTTGCCCATTCACATCTATTGCATCAAAGCGGACACTACTGTTTTGGTTGGTGCTCTTTTTATCTTGGGAGATCGTGTAAAATATATTCCCATTTATCTCGTACTCTTGGAAATTCAATATAGTAGAAGATGATGATTCGCCCAACAAATAGAGCTAATCTCCAATAGTGGTGTTATTCATGAGATGTGTTCGCAACCAACTACCAAAGGCGCCATGTGTTCAAGTTTAATCTAGGAGTCAGGCTTCCTCGGATTTATGGAGCGTATAATATTCTTCTGTACCTTGATATACGGAGCCACGAAATTGGAATTTTGTAAAACTGTGTAGTGTGCTTGAGTGAATGATTGCCTGTCCCTACATATCATTGCTTTCTTTCCTAGCGTGCATTTTCCACTCAGTCTCCCCTCATGCCGTGATTTAGGAACACCAATCGGCTTAAGATCAGGAATAAAGTCAACATGGAACTCAATGACCTCCTCTGTTCTATAGCCCTTGGAGATGCTTCCTTCCGGCCTAGCACGGTTATGAACATATTTATTTAAGACTCCCATGAACCTCTCAAAGGGGAACATATTGTGTAGAAAATACAGAACTGAGAATGACAATCTCTTCGACTAGGTGAACCAGGAGATGCGTCATAACATTAAAGAAGGATGGTGAGAACACCAACTCAAAACTAACAAGACATTGGACCACATCCTTCTATAACCTTAGCAGAATATCTAGATTGATTAGCTTCTGAGATATTGCATTGAGGAATGCAAATAGCTTCACAATAGGTACTCAACTATTTTCTAGTAGAAGCCCGCTCAATGCAACCAGAAGCAACTTTGTCATAATCACGTGACAGTCATGAGACTTCAGGTTTTGGAATTTTTTCTCTGCCATATTTATCATCCCTTTATATTCGATGAGAAGCCAGACGACACCTTGATACTGTAAAAGGACTTCAAAAAAGATCTCCTTCTCTACTTTGGTAAGAGCGTAGCTGGCAGGACTTAAGTGACGCCCTTTATCTGTCTTGTTCTGTGGATGCATGTTGTCTGGGTCTTTCATACGTTGTTGGTCCTCCCATGCTTCTGGTGTATCTTTTGTCTTCCCATACACGCCTAGAAAACCTAACAGGTTCACGCAAAGATTCTTCGTCACGTGCATCATGTCAATTGAAGAGCAGACATGTATGACTTTCCAATAGAGTAGCTCCCAAAATATAGATTTATTCTTTCACATGGGCGCGTGTCCGATAGCGACGTTGTTTAGAACAGATTGACCACTAGGACCCTTTTCAAAGATTACTTTTATATCCTTGACCATACCAAATACATCATTACCAGTAGGGAGGTCAGGCTTCATCCGATGATCTGCCTCACCTTTGAAATATTTGCCTTTCTTTTTCAGGGGATGATTGGTCAGAACAAATCGACGATTCCCCATGTACACAACCTTCTTACATTTATGCAAATATGTACCTTCAGTCTCATCTAAACAGTGTGTGCATGCCTTATATCTCTTGCTTTTCTGTCCTGAAAGGTTACTAAGAGCGGGCCAATCACTCATGGCTACGAAAAGCAACGCTCGTAGGTCAAATGGATCATGTTTGTGCTCACCCCAAACACGTACACCTGGTTTGCCCCACAACTGTAAGATTTCTTTAACTAATGGTCTTAGGTACACATCAATATTATTGCCGGGTTGCTTCGGACCTTGGATGAGCACTGGCATCATAATGAACTTACGCATCATGCACAACCAAGAAGGAAGGTTGTAGATACATAGAGTCATATGCCAGGTGTTGTGTCTGCAGCTCTGCTCCCCAAAAGGATTCATGACATCTGTACTTAGACCAAACCATAAGTTTCTTGCGTCACCTATAAAGTCCAAAAAGTCTCTCTCGATTTTCTCCAGTACAACCCATCAGCTGGGTGTCTAACCTTCCCGTCTTTCTTAGGGTCTTCTTTGTGCCATCGCAATAATCTGACATGCTCTTTGTTTCTGAACAGACGTTTCAACCGTGGTATTATAGGAGCATACCACATCACCTTAGCTGGAACCCTCTTTCTAGGACGCTCGCCCTCAACATCACTAGAGTCATCTCGTCTGATCTTATACCGCAATGCAGTGCATACCAGACATTTATCTAAACTAGATGATACCCTGCTGCAGGACATAATGTTAAAAGCAGTTATTTCATTACAGAAATAAACCCTCCTAAATAATTAGTAAAATTATGAGGATAATTATTTATAATTATGATTTCTATTAAAAAACAAATACTTGTGACGGTTGTGACAGAAAAAACTCATGAATTTTCTCAGATGAAAAGGAAGAAGAAAACAAATAAGATGCATCATTCTAATGTGTAGAACATAGATCAACACCTATGAAATGCTTTACCTGCCACATGCGGAACAAAGTTAGTAGACATTTGTAGAAGGAAAATGAGTGGGGTAAAGGAATGTAACTCCAAACAAACCCCATAAACTTTCATTTATATAGTATTATCATGAGGGTCCGTAGATTTACATGGAGAACTGCGTTGAGAGAGTACAAAATAGGAATATGCAGATCATTATAGGTTGTTCTGTGGGCCATCCATTTCTTTGTATTCTGATGAAACTGTTGCACTTGCGAGAAAATGAAGAAAGACGATCAAAATAACACAAATACGGAGAGCATGATGGGTAGGAGCAACATAATAGGAAATGATGAACATATTTTATTGCAACCATGCTGACATGAACAACCAATGAGTGTAGTAGACTCAGCATTGAATCTAATTTGTTTAAACTAAGTATAGTATTGTTTCTGTAATAAAAAGGAAACATATATTAAGCATTTCAAGGAAAGTCCCAATTCCATGCTTTAAAGGCTGCATTCTGCCTCCCGATGCAATCTTGGGTAGAAAGGGGAATTGCGTAGGAAACTGATGAGGATTTCCGGATAATTATTTGTGAGACCTGGTAAAGTTTGTCTTTAAACCATTAGGAGATGTAGGAGAAGCACAAAACTTCCAGTAATAATAGGAGACCATTGAAGAGAAAGTCCCAGCTGACAATCGATCCAGTACTTATGCATAGTAGTTGTTGCAATGAAAATCAAAATCAAAACATGTTCCTGAAAATTATTTCTCGGATTAATAGATAGCGGGGAATAATTGAACACGAAAGTGAAATAAAAACCTAAATAAGTTAGGTATTGTTGGACCGTCATTCTAATTTCCTAGATATGCATAGAAGGTGAGCCAATCCTTCTAGTGAGTAGCTACACAATAACAAAAAAATCTCCTTTGAGAATTGGTAATTGAAAGCATATATCCAAATCGAGACAAAGATCACCTACACACAAAAAATTCATTTGTATTGTACCGTAGACATTTCCAACGGGTTTGATTGTACTCGAACTTGAACTGCTTTTCTTGCAAGTAACAGGAATACCGATGGCCCGAACACATGTAGTTGTACTATAAAAAGGTTTCAATATGGAAGCAAGTGAATACATTGCCCATTGTCGTGCCATGTCTTCTTTGTATTTATCCCCAATCATGCAGATCCAACTGCCTGCAAGTTTTGTTTTTCCAATTGTTGATAGGTTGAGGATTACTGGAATGTTGTAAGAAATACTCGCAGCAAAGGACAAACACAAAATAGCAACCATACTTGAAGGTGCACCAAGAAAATCAATTAATATCAATGACTGGGAAAAGCACCAAGCAAAGAAAGGGATGGCAAGAAAGGATACAATAGGTAGGCACCTTCATGCACGATGGAAGGATACTCCACAAAGATGACCGAAACGAAAACACCCGATATGTTAAGAATAATCCTCCGAAGGAAATTTCTGATGTGCATGCAATCCAAGTGGTCTTTGCAGGCCGGTACTGCTCTCGTTCGCCAACAATCAGCCAATATAGAGCTGGAATCCCCGGCAAAAGAAGCCAAGAGCTGAAAAAATTAGATCGACAACTTGTAGTGCACATAGCCCTGTGACACAATAATAGCCACAAAAAGATGAAGATCACTGATAATTTATCAAAGATTTCAAGATTAACCATTGGGTGGTGCTTGCCCTGAACACAACTTACACACAAGCAAGCTGTTGTTGTCGCCTGATGTCGCTAATGTACTCGTGGTCGTGGTTGATTCATGGCCTGTGAGGATGTAGGACTTGGAGTAAACAGGATGGAGAGATGCGAATAGAGAGGTCTAATGCAATAGGAAAAAGATCTGCACTAACTTCTGATGTGCCTCGTCAGATTCGTAGGGAGAGGAAGAGACTGCACGCTATTGTTGTGTTACAACAAAGAGGAAGCATTAATTTTGGCAAAACTAACGGGCTGATGGTATAACTGAAACAAAGAACAACCCACGGATGAAATCCATGGGCCGAACGAATTTGGAGTACCGCGAGGCAAATGGAACGTGCAGTTTTTATTGTTGGAGAAAATCTGACCGAACAATTATTCATGATTTTTGGTTAAAAAGTGACGTGGCGATAAGTGAGGTGGGAGTGGGCCTGTTGAGATGGATAGGCTGCATGTCAAGAGAAATAGTTCGTGGGGATGAACTATTTAGTTATTATAGATTCTCGTACTTCTCACCGTGGTAGAGGATGTAGTCATTAATGCATACATGTATCTTCTACACATCTAATCCTAGAGGGTAAAGAGTCTTCTTTGCTTCGTACATACTCTCGGGCAATTCGTTATCTTTTGGAAGCTTTGGCTTCATTATTTTCAGTAACTTCCCAAATCCCTTGTTAGATAAACCAGTCTCTACCTTCTATTTCAGCAATTGTGATCCTCTAACATGCCCTCTAACTTCAACTTCTCCTTTTCTGTTTCACGGTCTCGCTTTACATAAGAAATGACCCGACCAAGATCATCAGCGGGCTCATCTGATGCCCGGTCTTTACCTTTTTCTTCTTCTTCTTCATTATCTTCCATTGCAGTATCACCGTATTCAGGGAACATAGGATAGTTTTCATTATCCTCTTCTTTTTTTATTATGTTTCATCATAATCCCTCTTTCTCCGTGCTTGGTCCAACAATTATAGCCGGATATAAAACCTCTCCAAACCAGGTGGCCACGAAGGATTTTCAAGAAAGAGTACTCCTTGACATTCCGACAATCAACACATGGATAAGGCATAAAACCATTCTCTTTGTTTGCCTTAGCCATATCGATAAATTTATCCACGCCTTTAATGTACTTGGAAGTGCGTCGGTCACCGTACATCCATCCCCGCTGGTTCAGCTGCATCATATAATTAAGTTTATCAAAAACCATTACAGAACATCATGAATAGTGAAATGACCACTTTACATCAACACGTGTATTGTATTAATGATAGATGAAAGGATAAGGTTGCTAACCTTGATCGAGGAGGAAAGAAAGAGGAGAAAGCTTAAGTGTGGCTCGGACACCTCATATTATTTTTGTTTTGTGTGAAATCAAGCGGCATCATTCTCTCAGGCATTTCATCGAACACCTACACATCTCACACCAAGAAAAAACAGAGGAGGGAGGATTGGCTTGGGATGCGTATTTATTATAGGCATACTATTTGTCTCAGTTTGTAACACAAATCAGGACTAAAGGTATGCGGCAGGCCACGTGTCTGACGCAACACCTTTAATCCCACTTTGTGTCACAAACCGGGACGAATAGTCCCTCCCCAATTGGGACGAATGCCTCTGGGTTCCCGTACAACGCTATGGCTGCTTGAACTGGGACGAATGCTAGCATTAGTCCAGGTTCATGGCGCGACCGGGACAGAAGCTCTGGGGTGGTCCGAACGAAAGGCTCTTTTCTACTAGTGATTTTCTAGCAATTTTATGATGCCAAAAAATAATATAGAAATGTCACAGAATATTAAGCAACAAGCAGTGGCAGATCTAGGATTTTAGCGAAGGATATGCGACACCAAAATTTTGGCGTGTCTATTGACAACGGTTTTGTCTTGGAATATAAAAAATAATGATAAAATAATGAAAAAATATATTTTGCATTATACTAAAAAAGATAAAGTGTTGGACACATGCATGGTCGTTGGGCCATCCTAATGTTGAACTAAATTCTTGTCGTGTGCCACCCTAAATTTCTAATTGGCCGTGTAATAATCATTTCGGTAATGATATAAGGTATTGTCAGATGGTCTAAAATATAAACATCAAAATAAAGATCTTACAAAAGGCTATAATCCCATTACCTATAAAAATTAATCATCTACTTGACTACCAAATACTAATCATCAATTGATTAAATTATGAGCTAGTGCTAGATAGCTAGCCCATATACTACTAAAACACAATGTAGAGTAGCTCCAATCGATCGTAGTTAAATATTTTCTTTAATTAGTCATCATTGCAAATCAGATCAAATCCTTAGCAAGATAACTACATTGTATGCATGGTGTATGGCCATAGCTGGATTACACCAGAGACTAAAGCTCAGTAATTTGTCGGACGGTCAAGCAACTACCGACGAAGAGAAGCATGCAGGGCCACACAGCCAGTTGATTAAAACGAAGATTAGCTAGCTGGGCCGCAGGGTATTCCGGGGCATACCTGGCATACTAGTGGTCAAGTTATCTTATAGCAATGTCTTGATGCTCAAACAATTACAGAATTACCTTCTGCATATCTTAAATAATAGTGTATATACTAAATTATCTTGAGGCAGGTAAGAAACCAACTCCAACTTGTAGTGTCTTCGTTATCAACAAGTCCAAATGCATTCAGATATGTTGTTGTTTCCATCCGTTCCAGTAGCTGTAAATATCTATTGTCTCGTGGTAAGCTTTATAAAGCATCCCCATAAACTAGATAATTAAAAAATGTTAGAGAATCAAATACACAATTAAGTAGAGTAGTGAACATAAATAGTACACAATCTATGATAGAAATTTACTAATGCATGGTCTACACCCATAACGAAAGCATTCTTTTGATCCATCTAGATATACATATGCGCCACGAAATCTAGGATTAGAACTTGGATGCTCTCGTAGTACACTGGTAGTGATAATGCACCTACTACCAGGGTTGGTAGCAATAATTGTCTGCAAATAATCTCTAATCCTATTGTACTGCTGCACCTGAGCGCCTAGCACCACTTGTAAAGTTGTCATCCTAGCTTTGTAAGCCATCACTTTTGAAACCTCAACACCATATTTTTTCTTTGTAGTCTTCTCACTTTGGTGATATATCTTGAAATTGAGTAGGGCCACTTTGTAAACTTTGACTAGCCACGAACCTTCAAAACCAAATGTGAGTGCACTCCCAAACTAGGTAAGAAGCACACTATCTTCTCGATGTTATACAACAAAGGTCCACAAAAGACGTAAAAAATATTGACATAGTCTGACAGCAAAGTGAGGAAGATTAGACAAATGAGATGCCTTGGATGGAAGAGAAAAGGAGGGTGGCCCGAAGCATATAACTCTCCATTGATGAAAGATTTAATGCATACTGATGTATGATGCCACCTAGTTTAACAAGATCAATACTGATGCTTCTTCTAGTCCATCGTCTTCAAGAGGAGGCGAGGAATTTCTTTTAGGTACTGGCTCAAAGAAAAGAGATTAGCAGGTGGAAAACATGGTACTTTTCAGTATTGTGGTTGTTGATATTCCCTTTTATATGTTTTGTCAAACATAGTAAGCTTATACTTCAGCTAAATTCATATGAATGTATTTGTGGACGAAGGGAGTATCTAACGGAAGAGTTGGTGAAACTACAGAAGGTGGCATATTTGAGTGGACGATTTCCATTCAATGTGTTACAAAGGGTGTGAGACAAAGGAGAACTAGGGTTTGGAGGAAACGTGCTCGACACCAGAATATGGTGCAGTTATCTCATTATACATGTGTACATGTGAAAGGGAAATGGATGTCGCCTAGGAGGGTGAATAGGCGTTTCAAAATTATTATAGTTTAGGCTCTAATAAATACGAAATAAAGCTAACATTTAATTTATCAAGACAAAAACTATATCAACTAGGTTCAACTAAGTGCACTAACAACCTATGCTAAGCAAGACAAGCAACAGGATGATAGCAAGATATAATACTTCAAGCACGATGACTATCACAATGTAAATTGCATAAGTAAATGGCTTGGTTGAGAGATAACCGATGGACACAGAGATTATGATTTTTATCCCGAAGTTCACTTCCAAATAAGCTACGTCTTTATTGGAGAGGTGCGATGACGCAATACTCTCCGAATGCCACAAATGGCTCACCTTGAGGTGTGGTGGCTCGATGCTCACCAAACGCCACATAAGGCCTCACCTAAAGATGTGAAGGTACGGTGACACCCCTGGGATCAGGGTTAAACAAATCCAGACTTAGCCTGACATAAGCTTAACCTAGAGCTCGAGGATATCCAGTGAGAAATCCGTAACACAACAGTAACCCTGCGACACAAAAATTATCACAACAAGCTCATAACTGAGCGAAGAACCAAAATATTACAGGAAGAGGTCACTGACCACAAACATCAAACAACAGAAGGCAAATTATGCTATTAAGTATATCAAACTTAACAAATGGCCTAAGAGGCCTGAAGCATAACGATGACGTCCCAACCCATAGATTCCAGGCTACCGGTCGGGAACCCCCAAGCTACTCGTCGATGTCGATGCTAGAATGAACTCATCTTCTATGGTAACACTTGCCTGCTGCAAAAGTATCAACAAAGAAGGGTGAGTACAGGGTGTACTTCGCAAGACTTATGGCGTGTGGGGTTATTTTGCATAAAGCCATATTTGTGTATAAAACAAGGGGAAGAGAAGAAGCTTGTCTAATCAGAATATTTTAAAAGAGGATAAGAGAGCGAAATCTCCGAAGAATTTATCATCATCTTGATATCCACCAAAGTAATCCTCAACTCATAATTAGGATCACCCCCTCGTACCCATGAGGAAGCACCCTTAACAAACATTAGTTTCCAAGTTTTACGATTAGGTTAATGTTCTCTATGATCATCACGTATGTTCCCAAGTCATCCATAACCGTGGACATGGCTTTTCGAAAAGATTAATACCCTGCAGGGGTGTACAACTTTATCCACACGTACCAACCGACTCTTGATGCCAGATCATTAGCCCTCTTCCTTAGAAAGCCAACAGAGGGTGGTTGGCCACGACCTTTACCTTGCTTTTTCCGAGACCATGAGTCACGCCCTAAGGATGGTTCCACCATAACGGGTCAAATCCCGAAGCCGGTCCCTAGAGATGTGGGCAAGGTTGGTTTATTAGGTGCTCCGTTGACCCCAAGCAACCCGGTCCATGCTTACCTACATGTAATGATGCACCTTCACCCGCCTAATCTTTCAAAACATTTTCTATGCATATGTCGAATGGAACATAGAACTAGGTGACTCATGGAATGTACTAGGCAAGTTAATCAGCGGAGGGTTCCCAAGCGTCGTGTGGCTGTACGCTCGTCTTGGTTCAAGTGGCAAGATCTCGGATCCTAGTGGTGGCGAGCATGGGACTAAAAAATCCACATCCCACCGTGGCCTCCCATACAAGCCTTAGCATGTTTAACCTTTACCATTGATCTTACCTCATTAGTATACCTTATTCTCCTATCATACTAGATTCTCTGCATTTGGTACATCTTATGGATGAACCAACACTAATAGCTAAGCATGTCTAAGCAACACACGGATAAAAGCTCTAGCAGTGCACACAAGCCAAACCTAGTTATGCTAGGAGCAGTGAATCGGGTAATATAAGCTCAAAGGGAGTAACGCAATAGATAGGATACTCTATCTATCGATAAAAGACCACAGTAGAATCATATGCATCATGGCAAGAATGAAATACTTTCGAAACCATGGGATTATAATGGTGGCGCTATGCTTGCCTTGTTTGTTGGTACCTAGATATAGATCTTCGGGAGCCTTGTACTTGACTTGATTATAGTTGATCAAGTATTGTTCGTCGGCCTTCGATGGTGTTGATCTCGGTCTTCGATCTCGATCTCAATATCGTATTCTATCGAGAAGAAGCAAACACCGGAAAGAAAGGGGAAAACAATCAACACATGGCATCGATCCAATGCTCTATCAAGGATGATGATATGACAAGTTAAATAGATCTTAAATGAAACCCTAGGGCATGCTTGATCATTTTAACAGGGTCTGAAGGGTACAAATCCTAGAACAGGGGGAACCCCGGAACACCCATGTGGGATTGATTTGTTCTTCTACTGAACTTGTTAATTAAAGTTTATTATCAGTGCATGATGTTGATGCTAAAGTGTAGATCTCATTTTTTGAACATTTTAATATATTATACGTATTTTTCTGACTTATAAATAATTACTTATTGAATTTACCACATTTAAACCAATTTATGAAATTATGAAACTAATTTTAAGTGGATTATTGCATACTGTTGACGTCAGCGTGTAGCTTTAAAACATTGTACACAGACCTAGCCACTTTGGCTGACTGCTAGGCCCGAGGCCATGTCAATGATGACCCACAAGTATAGGGGGTGTATCGCAGTATTTTCGATAAGTAAGAGTGTCGAACCCAACAAGGAGCAGAAGGTGCTGGCTAGTGGTATGGATCTGGAATTCTCTGCAAATACTTAGCAAATGGATTTTTAGGGGTTTTCGATAAAGCAAGTAAACAAAGTATGAGTAAATAAAAGATAGTAAGAATAGTTGCAGCAAGTGGCCCAATCCTTTATGTAGCAAAGGACAAGCCGGTTGTATTTCTATAGATGACCAAACGTTCTCGAGGACACATGGGAAGACTGTCAAGTGCTTTCACTTCATATAGTCGATTAATCTTCTCTAGCTTGCTAAGTGTTGTGTGGGTGAACCTGTGCTAATGTACCGCCCCATCCAAGACTAATACATACTTGTGATTATACCCCTTGCAAACATCCGTAAGTACAAGAAAGTAATTAAGGTAGAAACCTAACCACAGCTTTAAACTCTAAGACCCTTACGTCCCTTGTGCAATGGTTTCCTAACGGGGGTTCAGGTTTTTGTCACTCCGGCAACCCCTACGATTAGTAGCCAAATACACAATGCATTCCCCTAGGCCCATATAGATGAAGTGTCATGTAGTCGATGTTCACATGAAACCACTAGAAGAAGTACACCACAACTTAAATAACAATCTATTGAATCTTTCTCAACGCAACTCCACTACTAACAACAAGACTTCTCCCATGTCCTCAAGAACAAAACGAACTACTCACAAGACATCATATGGATCATGATCAGAGATGGAATAATGATGTATAACAATCTGAACATAAACAATAATTCAATGGTTCACTCAATAGCATCAACTACAAAGAGTAATCAACACCGGGAAAGTTTCCCTTATGAACTATGCAAGATTCAACACAATTGTTACAGCAATATGGAGATGGTGATGAGGGTGCGGATGGTGATGATGGTGGTGATGATGATGATGATCCCGATGAAGTCCAGCTTGATGGTGGTGTTGATAGCGATGATCTCCCCTCTCCGGGAAGGAATTCCCCCGGCAGAAATCTGTCTGCCGGAGAGATCTTTCTCTCTCGGTGTTTTTCGCCCCGCAGAGGCGGCGAAATCTTTCTGTGGTCGCTCCTCGAGTCTTAGGGTTTCGTGGGGATGATATACGCCAGAGGGGAGAGGCTGGAGTGGGCCAAGGCGGCCATACCACTCCTAGGCGCGGCCTAGGCCTGCCCGCGCCATGGGGTGGTGTGGGCCCCTTGTGGCCCACCTCCACTCCATCTACTGGCATCCTGAGTCTTCTGGAAAAATAGAATTTTTCGTATATTTTTCCGGATTTTCTGATCTTCGCGAATTTTGCCTCCAAACAGCACCTTTTCCATCAGAATCCTGACTGCAGCGGTCCATGCTCCAAAAGTTATCAATCATGCAAAAACAGATGAAATAACATAAGTATCACCTCTCAATACGAAATATATCAATAAATAATAGTGAATTAAGACATAGAATAGTGATGCAAAATGGACTTATCAGTCAACAGCAACACTGGCGAGTGGGGCCAGGGGCCGGTTGACCGGGGCTGACCGCGCATGGCTAACGTCACGGTGACGTCAGCACGATGTCACACCGGCAACCACCACACAATGGGCAATTGGGAAGGCGACAAGGGACTCGCGGGACGGCGCAGAGGGGCGTATTAGACGCAGCTCGATGCGGGCGACCTAACTACAGCGGCACCGCTACCTAAAATGCAACGGAACATGGCCGACAACGAGGCCGAGCGATAGCGCTTGCAGAGCAGCGGTGGGCGGCGGATACATAAAGCAATCGAGGTGGCGAGAGGGTGATTGAGCACCATAAGCTCACCCTAGAGCGATTGGTGGCAACGGCGAGGTGAGGTGCATTCGGGAACGACGGTGATTGACGATGACGGTGGCGGCCGGAGTCGGGGAGGGAGCTTCCGATTAGAGTGCCTGGGAGCACACCGGCTCACGCGAGTGGGGGATCATGAACGAGTCGAGCAAGGCGGAGCATGTGGCACGGTCGGCAGGGCACGTGGTGGCCGGGGGTGAGCTCTATCCCGAGGCCATGGCGGGCTAGGGTTCGGGTGAGAAGGGGAAAACTACGAGAGGAAGTGAGAGTAAGCGAGAGGGACTGGGGAGGATGGCCACAACACCAGGGTCTTATCCTCTTCTCCTGGGGCGGTAGCACGCATTGCAGCGTGGCGGCGAGGCAACGACATCGGCACGGGACAACGAGCAACTTCTCCTTTGACACGAGTAAGAAGAAAGATGAAGCACGTGAATAGGTATCGGGCCAGATGGGTTACAACTGGGCCAAGGTGGGCCGCACGCGGAGAGAAGCTAGGCTGTGGCTGCGGGGATGCGGCCTGCGCACGAGCGGCAGGTAGCACGGGAGAGAGCTATGGGACGGCCCGGTTTGCTGCTGGCTTAGTTTTTATTCCTGAAAACATTTTTCCAAATTCTGTTTCTCCTTTTCTCTTTTATAAACAAACTGTTTTGAACCAATTCAAAAATACCAGAAACTTTTGTAAACTACAGAAATATTATAGGGACCCTTCAGAACAATTTGGGTTCCAATAATTTTACTCTTTTCAAAATTCAAAACCTTTTGAATTTCTTTTAGAGAAAGGGAATAAAATAGCTAGGGTTTTAGGGTTTGCATTATTTATTTTTCTTGCATATTGTCTTAGCAAAAATAATAATGCTTATGAATGCACAATCAACCCTAATTAGGATTAGCTAGAAACGGGGTGTTACAGTACGCAACTCACCGACGCCACAAAAGGCTCACCCTATTCTCTAGAGAGCTCGCCACAAAGGCCTACTCACTATCCACTATGGTGAAAGATCACGGATGTCGCCTAGAGGGGGGTGAATAGGTGATTAAAACTTCTACGAGATGGACTTAACAATGGCAGAATAAAACTAGCATTTTCTTTTTTAAGCACAAAGCCTAGATATACTAAGGTTTACCTATGTGCACCAACAACTTATGCTAAGCAAGACAAGCAATAATATATGATAGCAATATAGATTACTTCAAGCATGATGGCTATCACAATGTAAAGTGCGTAAGTAAAGAGCTCGGGTATAGAGATAACCGAGGCACGTGGGGACGACGATGTTTTACCGAGTTCCTCCCAACAAGGGAGTATGTCTTGTTGGAGGGGTGGGTGGTACTAAGACCACCAACGCCACAAAGGCCTCACCCTATTCTCCCGAGCACCCACCACGCGGGCAAGCACCCGTTATACTATGGGACACTTAAGGGTGGTCACTGAACTTGTACAAGACTGGGGCTATCTCCACAACTTAATTGGAGGCTCTCAATAATCGCCACCAAGGCCTCAATCTTGGGGGGGGCTTCAGAACTTAATTGAAGACCCCAAGAACACGCCACAAAGGCCACACAACCGCCTAGGGTTCCAAGAAGCTAAGAGGGACAAGCAACAATGGATATCAATGAACCAATCCTCCGGAGAGAACACAAATCTATGCACCTAATGTAAATGGCAAGAGCACCACAAAGATGTTTGTCTGCGGTACCAAAGTTCCCGGGCGAGTGCACCGCGGTACCTAAGTTGCCTGAAATTGCCGCATTTGAAATGTTGGGCCGCCAACTACCGAGAGGGGCCATTTCGATGCAAACTCATCTCACCCCTACCAAATCCAAACATTCCATGAAACTGCCCCGTGAAGTAAACGGTCGGGACCCTCATGTCAGTAATATTTCCATGACGCGAGCGCCAATGCGGCAACCACGTAGGCAAAACGAGAGACTAAAGGAGCATGGTGCGTTGACCAAATTCACAAATCCACTCCATCCCTCCTTTCGCACGAACCCTAACGCCGGCGGCGTCGAAATCCCCTCTCCAACCAGAATGATCTCTTCGGGAATTTGACTTCTGGCGCTAAGTTGATGCGCCTAATCGCTGCTACCGAGCTCTAATGCCGAATGCCATGGCAGCCGTTGCGACGATCTAGCCCGCCTCTACTGCCGACAAGCTGAGCAGTGCGAAGGATGGCAGATCCATTTGCCGAGGAAGAAGTACTTCTGGCTAATTGCGGGTGAGCTACTCTTCTCTTTGCTATTCAAACTACCTATAACTGCTAGCCGGCTATTGGCATTACAGAGATATATCGAACATAGAATTGTTTGCTAGCACGATGCTGACAAACAATTCTTATCTTTTGTCCCCAATTTTCTGTTAAGTAGGATCTCCGCTGAACCCAAATACACGATTCTGGTCACCATCTGCGGCTACCACATTAAATTAGCAGATGGGAAGAGCACGTGGAATCAAGCTCACAATCTGAAGATGGAAGTAGCGCCTGTGCAGTTGTGCACTATCCCTGGTTTGGTTGCTGATGTGCGTGAACTTGCTAAAATGAGGTCGGAGCAGACTGCACGGTTCAGCATCGTTGATGAACGAGGCTTCAAGGATCCTATAGCATGTGACAGTCATCTAATTGGGTTGATGAAACAATATGCTGGGCTTCGCGTGGTTATGTTGATTTCTAACATACTGGATGAGGAAGCTCCTACTACTAGGAGTCGCACATCTATTCTTGGACAGGGAGGTCTAACTCGAACCCCTGCTGTTGTTGAGCAAAATGTGGTTCCTCGTCCGTGACATGTTTCTATCAGGCAACCTCCTCATAGGAGTCCCCATATTGCCATTGTGGAAAACTCTGCTCTGGAATATGCTGGTACTGGTCGTCCCCGTGGTGTTGTTGCTCTGGCTACTGCTGACCCAATCCATGCCACTGTTGAGCAAACTAAGGCTTCCGGAGGCTGCCCCGCTGTTGTTGCCAAGACCGCTGCCTTGTGTGCTCCTCCTCCTTGAAACCTTCCTCAAGTTGTGCGAACCCGTGCTCTAGAATCTGCTGGTACTGGTCTGATGTCTACGCACTTCTATTCTTGTAGAAAGTTGTTGGACCTCCAAGTGCAGAGGTTTGTAGAACAACAACAAGTTTTCCCTTAAGTGGATCACCCAAGGTTTATCGAACTCAGGGAGGAAGTGGTCAAAGGTATCCCCTCTCAAGCAACCCTGCAATCAAGATACAAGAAGTCTCTTGTGTCCCCAACACACCCAATATACTTGTCAGGTGTATAGGTGCACTAGTTTGGCAAAGAGATAGTGAAATACAAGTGGTATAGATAATTATAAGTGGTAACGGTGATAGAAAATAGCTTTGATGGCACGTGGAAAAGACTAAAGGCAAACTGAAATAAAGATGGAAGCAAGCAAACATGTAACAGATTTTGTTGCAAGCGGTGTTTCAATGCTTAGAAACCAGGCCTAGGGATCATACTTTCACTAGTGAACACTCTCATATAAATATATTATCTTCATGATACTACTCTCCGGTTGGACACTCTAATCCATGGTAGGGCTATAACAGCACACCTCAAAGTCCGCTTTCCACATCTAGATAACCCCACACTGTCACCTTGAGCACTAGATGGTTCCAACAAACACCACAATTTCATAGACACATCCAACTCCAAATATAACTCATAACAAGTATTTGAAATCTCTAGCCTAAGTGCCACCATGGTGTGCACACTGTCAACTTCACACACATGGGGAGAGCAGAGATCTATTAAAGCACTTGAGTAGCAAGGTAGATCTACTTGATTACAAAGCTCATGATCACAATATGATCATGCATAGAGAGAGAGATGAACACATAGCTACCGGTAGAACCCTTAGCCTACTCCCTCATCATCATGGGAATCGGCAATGGTGATGGAGATGGCGGTGGAGATCGATGGAGATGGCTCTGGGAGCACTTCCTCGTCCCGGCAGGGTGCCGGAATAGAGACTTTCTGTCCCCCGAATCTCCCCTTTTCGGTGGCGGCGGTGCTATGGAACTTTTCGTGGCTAGAGGATGGACGATTTAGGGTTTTGCATCGGGAGGCATCTTATAGGCGAAGAGGCAAGGTCGGTGGGTGGCCAGGGGGCGCACACTACCTGGTAGTGCGGCCAGGGCTAGCCCGTGCCACCACATGATGTGGCCACCCTGTGGCCCCTCTCCGTCTCGTCTTCTGGCTCCGTGAGTCTTCCGGTAAAATATCGACTTTGGCTTTTGTCCGGTCCAATTCCGAGAATATTGATTTTCTGACTTTCCTGGAACCAAAAACAGTAGAAAACAGGCAACTGGCACTGTGGCATCTTGTTAATAGGTTAGTCCAAGAAATCATATGAAAAGTACCCCAAAGTGTGGACAAAACATAAGAAAGTAGGTAAAACCTAGCATGGAACATCAAAAATTATGGATACGTTAGGAACGTATCAACATCCCCAAGCTTAACTCCAGCTCGTCCTCGAGTAGGTAAGTGATAAAAATAAAGAATAATTTCGGAGGTGACATGCACCATCATAAACTTGATCAAAGTATTTGTAAAACATTGATAGCTGGGATCATAGTACTTCAACATAGCATGAAAGGTAAAGTTCTAACAATAAGACATAGACACTATGTTGCAACATGAAAAGGCACAAACAAAAGATTCATGAATAACAATGCTTTGCAAGAAGTTTGTTTGTTTCACATAAATAAAACATAGCATAGTGGCATTCAGCTTGTCCCTCTTAGAGTAGCAAACATAAATGCATAGGACACCTTCAAAGTTCATAAGGGTGACTAGATACAAATAGTTTAAGACCAAGCAATATCAAAGTTATGCATCAATTAACAAGTCTTGGGATAATGCACATAGAACTAAGAATGGCCACTATGCTCTCAAAGTAGTGCATAAAGGTAGAAGGTGGAGACTCAAGATAAAAGTAAAATAAAGGCCTTCATAGAAGGAAGTAGGGATTCAAGTCTCATAAAGAGCTTCCAAAAATTATGGTACTTAATAGCTTTTAGCTCTCATTGCCCCTATCATAGGCATCTTGAAGTGATTAAGGTTAAAGTGAACAAACTATGGTGTATATGCTTGACGAAGTATAAGTTAGAAATCTTATGTCCCTTGAATACGAGGGTCGCTCCTCATGCTACTCAAGTTTAGTCACCGGTAAGTTCTTGTCATTGTAAGTACATGTGTATCATAGAGAATCGCCAACGCGGTATCCCTTGCCCGATGATACGGAAGAATCCCCATATAAAAATGACAAGGCAAGCAGACAACGAGCATCTCAACAATCTTCTTATTTACCATGGGAATATGGTGCTTTTTCCTCTCTTTCCTCTTTTCATAATCTTTTTTTTTCTCGTTTTTCTCAATAACTGACTCTTTTTTTATAAGAAGAATGCTTCATAGATAGCTCATTATGGTTACGCTGCAGGTTTCCACCATGACAACATGGATTAGACCAGCGGCCCAGGCGTTTCTCTAACACATATACATAACTCCATGGACTTACAAGCTCCCCTTTCATTTCACACTGACGACATCCATAGACAAAAGAGCATGATATCAACTAGGTACAAAGTACAAGTGCAATGTTGAAAGTGTTCCCCATGGCAGCATGGTTCTGCTAATCCCCAACAAATAAGTGCAATCATATACAATATAGACGACACGATGGTTCAAGTTTATTAAGGGCAAGAAAAGTAAAGTGTGCCATCAAGTTCGTGAGAGCTTTAATCACTAGTTTTCTCATAACAAGTTAACTTGGAAGGTAGATAAAAACATGAATATACTTGGAATAGCATATGCTAGTAGGTAGGTATGGTGGAATCTTTGGAATAACTTGGTTTTATGAGTTGGATGCATGAGTGGGACTCACACTTGGTTGCGGAGGCTAGCAAAAGACTGGGAGCGACCAACTAAGAGAGCAATAATGGCCATAATCATGCAAAGCGACAAAACATCATTGATCAAAGCATAAAATGATACTACAAGTTGAAAACTAAAGGATCATAAAGGATATGGTGACTTGGGATAGTCATATATGGTGTGAGCATGTGCCAAGTCAACCCAAATAAAGCATCAAAGGAGAATACCACAATACTATGCTTTAATATGCTAAAACAACGCATGATTCTTCAAAGGCACATTAAGCAATCTCAATTATTTATAACAAGTCATGCTACAACAAAGAATACTAAGCATAAAGCCAAAACAATATCAAGCATGACATGAGAAAGCATAGGCCACAGTCAAAAACAAGCCCTCTTTACCACTTAAGCATGAACTTTCCTACTCTTTTCCAATCCAAACCAAACTATTTGAAAACCAATGCATGAAAGAGGGGGTCCAACTAATTTATTCAGCAAACTAAGCAAACCAAGCAAACGAAAAACCAAAACGAAAACGAAATAGAAGACGCTCCAAGAACAACACAACTGTGCATGAAACAATAAAAACGAAGTGTTTGGAAGAAACCTAGGACTTTTATTGATGAAGAAGGGGATGCCTTGGGCATCCCCAAGCTTTCACGCTTGTACTTCTTGGATATTTCTTGGGGTGACACGCTTGGCATCCCAAGCTTGAGCTTTAGTCCATCCTTCATCTCATTACTCATTCCTTCCATACACCTGCAATTTTTCCTTCATACAAAACTTCACACAATCTTTATTAGCAACATTAGTGCACTCAAGATAATAAGTCTTTGGGTTCAGTTTCAACACCAATAAAACTTCCATTAAAACACAAGTACTGTAGCACTTTCTTCAAAAAGCTCAATTCCCCAAAAGAACTCAAAAAGGAACCAACAAGAAGCAAATGCAAATAATGGCAGAAATCTGTCAAAACAGACTAGCAGGTAAAGACGAATTTTTTCGAAGACCTTCTGTTGCTCAAATCAAAAATTGTTGAAAGTTAGATAACAACCTGGGGCAGAAGCACAAAAATTCGCGCCTCAAATGGACGTATAGAGATTTTACACGAATTTTTACAGCAAAGCACAAAAATCTGTTTCGGGACAACAGCTTTCCCAAGCATTACTTCTCTATCATTAGAGGTTACTCTTGGCATAAAAAGCAAATAAAAAGGATAAGGAGCAGTTATTACTGAAGTAATAACTTCCAAGACTCATCTAGAACTTTTGGGTTATCTTCCAATAAGTACTTTTCTTTAACGCCTTTAAGTTAGGCATAAGAAGCAAGAAAAAGGATCAAGTGTTCTCAAATGAAGAAGCATTAAGATTAATACCAGAAATATCTTCAACAAGGCAAGGTATCTCATCCAAATAAGTTCTAGATGATCCTCTCTCAAAGCTCTTAGGTTCACTATTTTCATCAAATGGGTTTTCGGGAACAATCCAATCAAGATTCTTTTCTATGGCTTCATGCATTGCCACTAGTTTAAAGGGTGTTGGTATCTTAATTTCCTCCCCATTAGGTTCTGTTTTGATCATCTTTTCTCGTGTACCAACAATATCTACACATGAGCCTAGCATATTGAAACGTTCAAAGACTTTTATAGCTTCCTTGGCAACATCATAGAATTCCTTAAGCAAAGTTTCCAGAATAAATTCCCTCTTTTCAGGGACCTCAATTTCTTTAAGTTTAAGAAACATTACTTGCATTAAGGGGTTAAGATTAACAAACCTAGCTTCCAACATGTGAACTAAAGAAGCTGCAGCAATTTCATATTTTGCGGCAAGTTCTGCTAGGGATCTATCCTCAATATCCTCATGTTTACTAACATGATTGAAGAAATCTTCAATATTATCTTTTCCAATTATAGAACCACTACCTATTGAAAGGTCTTTTAGGGTGAATTTAGGGATCAACATGGTGAGCTAAGGAAGAGGTAACAACTATAGAAAGACTTATTTTTTGTGTTTTTAATAAAGAAAGCAAACTTGTAAAACTATTTTGTGTGTGTTTTTGATAAAGAAACAAACAAAACAAAAGTAAACTAAGAAAAACAAAATAACAAAGTAAAGAGATTGGTTATGAGGGACTCCCCTTGTGAAGATGGCCTTGACTCCCCGGCAACGGCGCTAGAAAATACTTGTTGGCACGTGGTTGACGTGGGAGCTTCTTCTTGTTCTTCAGTCCCCGGCAACGGCGCCAGAAAATAGCTTGATGTCTACGCACTTCTATTCTTGTAGACAGTTGTTGGGCCTCCAAGTGCAGAGGTTTGTAGAACAGCAGCAAGTTTTCCCTTAAGTGGATCACCCAAGGTTTATCGAACTCAGGGAGGAAGTGGTCAAAGGTATCCCCTCTCAAGCAACCCTGCAATCAAGATACAAGAAGTCTCTTGTGTCCCCAACACACCCAATACACTTGTTAGGTGTATAGGTGCACTAGTTCGGCGAAGAGATAGTGAAATACAAGTGGTATAGATAATTATAAGTGGTAACAGTGATAGAAAATAGCTTTGATGGCGTGTGGAAAGACTAAAGGCAAACTGAAATAAAGATGGAAGCAAGCAAACATGTAATAGATCTAGGTGCAAACAGTGTTTCAATGCTTAGAAACAAGGCCTAGGGATCATACTTTCACTAGTGAACACTCTCATATAAATATATTATCTTCATGATAGTACTCTGAACTACTCTCCAGTTGGACACTCTAATCCATGGTAGGGCTATAACAGCACACCTCAAAGTCTGCTTTCCGCATCTAGATAACCCCACACTGTCACCTTGAGCACTAGATGGTTCCAACAAACACCACAATTTCATAGACACATCCAACTCCAAATATAACTCATAACTAGTATTTGAAATCTCTAGCCTAAGTGCCACCATGGTGTGCACATTGTCAACTTCACACACATGGGGAGAGCAGAGATCTATTAAAGCACTTGAGTAGCAAGGTAGATCTACTTGATTACAAAGCTCATGATCATAATATGATCATGCATAGAGAGAGATGAACACATAGATACCGGTAGAACCCTTAGCCTCGAGAGAGAACTACTCCCTCATTATCATGGGAAACAACAACGGTGATGGAGATGTCGTTGGAGATCGATGGAGATGGCTCCGGGGCACTTCCCCGTCCTGGAAGGGTGCCGGAACAGAGACTTTCTATCCCCCGAATCTCCCCTTTGGTGGCGGCGGCGTTGTGGAACTTTTCGTGGCTGGAGGCTGGACGATTTAGGGTTTTTGCATCGGGAGGCATCTTATAGGCGAAGAGGCAAGGTCGGTGGGCGGCTAGGGGGCCCACACCATCTGGTGGCGCGGCCTGGGCTAGCTCGCACCACCACATGGTGTGGCCACCCTGTGGCCCCTCTCCGTCTCGTCTTCTGGCTCCGTGAGTCTTCCGGTAAAATATCGACTTTGGCTTTTGTCCGGTCCAATTCTATGAATATTGATTTTCTGACTTTCCTGGAACCAGAAGTAGCAGAAAACAGGCAACTGGCACTTTGGCATGTTGTTAATAGGTTAGTCTAAGAAATCATATGAAAAGTACCCTAAAGTGTGGACAAAACATAAGAAAGTAGATAAAACCAGGCATGGAACATCAAAAATTATGGATACGTTAGCAACGTACCATGGTCGTCCTCGTGTTGCTGATATGACCGCTGTTGACCCAATCTTTGCTGTTGTTGAGAAAACTAAGGCTTTCGGAGGGTGCCCCAGTGTTGTTGCAAAGACTGCTGCCTTGTGTGCTCCTCGAACTTGTGCTCAGGTTCAGCGACCTGCTGGGCTGGAGCCAGCTCATGGTCTAGACTCTACTAGAACTTGAAACACTGCTGTTGTGGGAACTGCTCCTGATCATCGATGTGGCATGGCAACAGCTGATCCTATTGTGACTGCCGTTAGAAGGGCCCCTGCCTGTCCACCATGTAATGTAGCTCTCGCTGCTAAGGGCCCTTGCCTTGCTCCTGGTCCTGGTACTGTCGTCGGATTGAGGACAAGTACGCCATGAGGGGGTCCTCGAGGCGTGCAGAAGAGAGGGGTGTGAGCCGTACGGTATTCCGGGATGGTGAGCACACAAGTTTACCCAGGTTCGAATCCGCCATCTTAGGACGAATCCTACTCCTGCTAGCAATCCAGTAATACGGCAGAGCCGGAATATGGGTTACAAGGGTTTTGCCTGTGCCAGTTGAGATTGTAGACTATTGTGTTGTAAGGTGTTCGCCCTAAAGGCTCTCCCTAGGACGGTTTATATAGATATCCGGCCTAGGGTTTACAGGAGAGATCAATCCGGCTACGACTAAGAGTTGGTTACAGAGTACATCTTGAACTACAAGTAACATTATGGGTCTAAGTCGGTAAGTCTTCTGGGCCTTCTCGTAGCCGGATTGGACTCCGTCTTCTCTCTCTCTCTCTGTCGGGGCCGCCCGTGAAGAAAAGCTCTAACACGAAGTGGGCCACCCTGGTCAGCGAGGAACTGTGAGGATACCCGGAAAGTATATCCCAAATAGCAGCCCCCGGAGGCCTCCAAGATCCAAAGTCGGATTTTATCATCGTCTAGCTTGATCTTCGGCTTGTAGAATCTTGAAGGATTCCTGAAACTTCACAACAAAAAATACGATCCGGGTCTTAAAAGTAAGTCGGACCTTTCAATAGGTTACTCGGATTTTCTAGCTCACTTTTAAACTAAGCCAAACTTGGTCTCTAATGCCGCCTGACACAAGCATGGTCAAGTCACGTCATCTGACAGACGTTCCATCAGCTCGACCGTTTTTGGGTCCGCGGTTCGCGGAACCGAGGCGCTGTTGCAATGCGTGCATGGAGATCGAGGCGACGCAATCATCGCATGGGCCCTTCCCAGTTCTTTCCACGACGCGTGGCGGTTACACTGTAGCTTTTACACGAATCTTGGTGCAGGTAGGTGGATATAAGGGGTTCGGATTTCTTCTTCTCCTTTCCACCAGTCCTTTGCCGTTCCTTTCCTCCCAATCCACCTGCGCGCTCAGAGCCTCCTCGCCCTCCCCCCACAGAGCTTCTAGCGCCGCCCCTTTTAGGTCACTTTCTCACCGGAGAAAAATGGCTTCATCATCTTCTTCCTCTGGTTTGGTGGCGGCAGCGGCGGTGGCATCGGCGGAAGCAGCTGCGGAGAAGGAGAGCTTCCGAGGAATCTGGATCTCCTGCGCCCTTGACGAGGACGACCTCAAGAACATGGAGAAGGAGGGGCTTCTCGCCGCCGGCGACTAGCGGACCGACTCCGGCAAAACCGTCCCCAACCCGCGCGAGGGCGAGCGTGTCCACTTTGGCACCCATCTGGACCGAGGTTTGTCTTTTCCTCCCTCGGAGTTCTTCTCCGAGGTGATATATCACTATGGAGTTCAACTCCACAATCTTCCTCCCAATTCTCTTCTAGAAATGAGCGCATATGCTGCGCTTTGCGAGGGCTTTCTCGGCATTAGGACGAGTTTGCTTCTCTTCCGGTATTATTTTCATGTCCGGAGAAATTCCATCACTGCCGGTGTTCCTTACATCACCGGCACCATTAGCTTTTCTGTTAGACGAGACCGTGCATAACCCAAAATTTCTGCCAGTGACTCGGTCAAACAATGGCCAGCCACTTTTTTCTACCATAGGGATATTCCGGCTCCCGGCAATACTACTGCTTTGCCAGCTTTTGTCGACGGAGCCGCCACAGCCCAGCCTTCCTAGGACGAGGCCGCTCTAGCTCTCACCGACAATCTGATCCTCGCTAAGAGGCGGATCGAATATCTGATCAAACACATGGGTCTGAAGGGATCCGACTTGGTCCAGTGCTGGGTCTCACGTCGGATCTAGCCACTTCAGTACCACGGGGATAGACTGATGCACTCCATCACGTCTTTCAAAAAAGACTCCCTCCACATCAGCCCCAAATCCTACACCACTCAAGGCTACATCAGCCAAATCAAGTGGCTGATCAAGGAGCGGATCGAGAGGAGGATTCCGGAGATTTCTCTGGATATGGACACAGCGGAAAAACCTGTGGTGCTGGTAAGCTTCCATCAATACACCTTTTATGTGTTCCAATCTCTAAGTTATATACTATAGTGCTGATATGCTTTCTCGTTTTCAGCTTGCTGACCTCCCCGAGTCGGAGCTTGCTCCACTCGAAGGATATCCTCCTGATTTTTCTCAGAGACTGAAGTGGTCCCATTGCCGGACCTTGTGCTCAAGAAGCGCAAATCTCCGACAGTGGCTGTTGGCACAAAGGAAGTGCCTGTTGTGAAGAGGTAATTTTCATTCACAATTTCCGCCTTTGTACCTTTCTCGAATTTCTTTTTGAGATGTAATGTTTCCGACTTTACTACATTCTCAGAGCAAAGCCTCTCATCAAGGGTAAGGGGAAAGGGATTCCTGCGAAGCCCCTGCGACAGACGAAGCTCACCATAGCTTCTCTTGCCGTGGCTCCTCCAACTCCTGCCCCTCAACCTTCTGCAACTCTGGCGATCATTCCTTCTCCGGTGGTCGCAGAAGATCCGGCTCCTCCAACGGAGCCTGCGATCCTTGGGTCGCAGAATGACGTCACCGTGGGTGCGTCAGCTCAAGATAAGGGTGAACCCTCTCGGGTAATGATCCCTCGGCTGAAGTCTTCGCCGAAAACCTCCCCAGCAATCCGGGACTTGCCAAGTTTGGCCTATCCCGGAAATCTGCAGAGGAAATCCAGCGGCTGGCTAGGCAAGTCCTGGATAAAAGCCATCTATCCCCCGAGGAGGAAGCGCAAGAAGTAGAGGACGTCAAGTTCTCTGACCTTCTCGCTCAAGTCCGCCTTTGCGACGAGAGGATCAGGACTGGCGAGCTTCCAACAGCCCCAGTAATCCCTCTTACCCTCGCCGAGAAGGTGGCAGCTGAAGTGAACGCGGGTTTAGACAAACTCACCCGCGAGCAATATGTAAGTCGGAATTCCAACTCTTGTTTTTACATTATGTTATATCATATCCTCTAGTCCCCAAGCATGAAGTAGGATATAGTATCCGCGTTTATGCTTCATTAGGATGCCAAAGAATGAACTAGTGTAGCCCCCAAGGCTCGTGCTGATATTTAGCAAAAAATATTAGCCCGAGTCTTAAGTAGCTTTCTGACTTTGGGTATTCTGACTTACAGAAAGTAGGTTCCTATAACCAGGAACTATTATCCAATGTATGTGGTAAGCGGAGAGAGATCAAAGCTCTCCGGCTTAAAAATGCTGAGCTCAAGGTAGCCAAGAATGAAGCCGAAGGTAAACATTTCGAGATTCAAACCTTGTCTTTTGCTTTTTCAATGTTGAATTTTTCTGAACTGTTGTTCTTTTTGACTTACAGCATTGGTGAAACAATCCATCGCTATGATTGAAGAGGCCGAGAACCTCAAGACCCTAGTGGTGGAGAACAAGGGACTTCGCCAAGAGCTGGATAAGCTCAAGGCGGATCATGAAACGGGCATAGCTCAAGTCCTGGAATCTTCCTCCATGGCCACTGAAGAGCGCGATCGCAAGATTGCCGCTCAAGATAAAGTTATCTCGGACCTCAAGAATGAGCTTGGCAGAGAGAAGGACATCTCCCAGGCGCTCCGGGCTGAACTCCAGAGTCTCCGGGAGGAGAAGGCTAAGATTGACGATGTCATTCTTGGTATGTTTCCCCTCCGTGACTTATCTTTTCTTCGACTTCTATCATTGTCGGTTTTTTTCTTAACTTGTTTTGTGTATAGGTCCTCTGAACTTGATAGGCTCTTCCTCGTCCGAGTCCCGCACCCACCGGCTTACCCAAGTCGGTGATCTTCTTCATGACTACCGCTAGTCCCTTGAGAACATTGGCGAGTCCCTCAGGATTCCGGACATGCCAATCATGTTGGATTTTCAGGTGCGGGAGAAGGCCAAGGAGATGCCGCAACTTGTTCGGGACTGGAACATGTCCTACGCACGGACTGCTGCGCAGAACGCTCTCACCATGGTCATGAGCCACCATGGCAACATGGAGATATGGCAAGTGACCAGAGGGTACTGCAAGGTAGACGAAGACGGCCAGGAGCAAGACCTTGAAGCCATCATGCACTCCTGCACTGGATATGGGTGCCACGTAGCTGATCTGACCAGCTACGAGATCCCCTTCTTCACTCGCGTAGCTACTCCGCCACCTCCTCCAGAAGAAACCGAAGAAGTTTCCGACGATGAACGGACCACCTTGGATCCGGACATCTCGGCATGATATCAAGGCGGAGTAACCGGCGAGCCGATAGCTCCTTCATCTCCTCCTGCATCATAGTCCACAAACTTATGTATTATTCTGTGAAAGAACATGATGCGTTTGTAAATATTAAGTACTATTGACTTTTGCTAGTGCTAAGCTTTTAATCTATTCAACACTTTTTGGCTTTTGAAATTTTTGCGTGCCTGAAATGTTCACATAAGGACTTGAATTTTTTTGTTTCTACTTATCGTTTATCTGGCTTTCCGCCTCGTCCCTTTCGTGAGCTGGCTAAACCTTCAGCCGGAAACTTTGCCGAGCAACGGAGCTCAATTGCTAAACTAGTTTAAACTCGGAAACAAAGCCGACTTCGAGTACCAACAATTCACTACTCAAAAAATACCCGCATCCAGCAATCAGTCAAATAAACCAAGTAAAGACTAGAATTTTTAGAGTTATACCCGAAGGTAGCAGTTTTAGAATCGGAAATCTAAACCAGAACGAACATGAGCATAAAGTACTTTCAAGCATTCTGGGATTTTCGACTATGACATGATCATTAGGAAATAAGATGGTAAAAATTTCTCAGAAAAACTTTGATGTAACCAAAACTTTTATTTCTCACAGAACATGTACATATGTATGATTACAAAGAAGGATAAACTAAGAATAAAAGGGACGTAGATGAGCAATATTCCAAGGTCTGTCTAACTCATCCGTATTTGTACTGCCTCCAGCTCTCTTTCTCTTCTTAGTAGCAGGTCTTTCTTTGACTGGCCTCATGTCAGTTAAGTAGTACGATCCATTGTGCAATACTCGACTAACTAAAAAGGGCCCTTCCCATACTGGGGAAAGTTTGTGCTTTCTTTGTTGCACAAGCCGGAGAACCAAATCACCTTTATTGAAAGATCTAGTTCGGACTCTCTAGCTATGATACTTGCGTAACTTCTGCTGATAGGCTGTAGATCTCATTTCAGCAACGACGCGAACTTCTTCGACTAAGTCGAGATCATTTTGTCGAGAAATCTCGGCATCCTCTTCGATATACGCTGCCACTCTAGGAGAAGTATGAATTAAATCGCTAGGAAGAACTGCTTCTGTGCCATAGACCAAGAAGAAAGGTGTGTATCTTGTTGACCTGCTCGGAGTTGTTCGTAAACTCCAAATTACAGAGGTTAATTCCTCTGCCCAAGCCCCCGCAGCACGTCATAGTGGTGCTTCGAGTCTTGGTTTCAAGCCTTGTAGAATTAAACCATTTGCTCTTTCGACTTGTCCGTTAGCCTGTGGATGTGCGACTGACGCAATGTCAAGCCGGATATTTTCCTCATCGCAGAATTCAGCCAATTCTCCCATGGAAAAGTTACTCCCGTTGTCCGTGATAATACTATGCGGATAACCATACCGGATTATAACATCCTCGACAAATCTTTTGGCTGTTGCTCCATCACAACTAGTGACAGGCTTAGCCTCGATCCACTTTGTGAATTTGTCCACCATCACTAAGAGGTGAGTGAATCCACTTGGGGCTCGTTTAAAAGGTCCTACCATATCAAGCCCCCAGACCGCAAAGGGCCATGTTATAGGTATTGTTCGCAGCTGACCAGCCGGAACATGAGCTTGCTTGGCGTACTTTTGGCAGCCTTTGCATGTCTTGACTAGTTGTTCGGCATCTGCCTGAGCTGTAAGCCAGAAAAATCCATGTCAAAAAGCTTTTGCCACTAAAGATTTGGCTGCAGCGTGTCGTGGATTTTCCTTCAGATTTCCACTCCTTCTTCCAGAGATACACAGCGCTGAAAAACCCCAAAAATACTCCGTTTATGGAGCTCACCTTTAAAAATAGTATAGGCTTTTGCTTGTCAGATAATCTGTCAGCTCAGTACCTCGTCTTCGTGTAATTTGCCATCTACCAAATAATCGAGGTAGGGTTGAGTCCAGCTGGGGATTACAGCCAGAACTGCTATCAAAGGTGAGTCGGATTTGGTCGGATATTCCTCATCTACTCCCTTTATCGAGGGAACTTTGAGGTGCTCTAAAAATGCGCCATCCGGGACCTCTTTCCGCGCAGAGCCTATTCGAGATAGTGCATCTGCTTCCTCATTTTCTGCTCGAGGGATGTGTTGAACTTCAAACCCCTCAAATGATTTAGATAGATCATCCACGACAGCTTTATATGCTGCCATGTGCTTATTTGCATTACAAATATCCAAGACTTGCTGAGCAACAAGATCTGAATCTCCGTAACACATCAAACGTCGGATGCCAATATCCTTAGCAATCCGGATTCCATGCAGCATTGCTTCATACTCGGCAATGTTGTTTGTCGTTGTGAAGTGGATCTGCAACACGTATAAAAGTTTATCTCCTTGGGGTGATTTGAGCACCACGCCAACCCCTGAGCCCCCTCGAGCCTTAGACCCATCGAAAAACGGGTCCAATGTTCCGACTCAGGGAGGACCATGTTCTCCTTCCTCTCTGTCCAATCAGCAACAAAGTCAGCAAGGATCTGGGATTTGATTGCTGTCCGGGGTTTGTACTCAATATCGAAAGCTGCAAGCTCTATGCCCCATTTGGCGACGTGTCCTGTGGCATCGCTATTGTTGATTATATCTCTCATGGGAGCTTTGCTCACCACGGTAATTGGATGCTCCTGAAAATAGTGTCGTAACTTACGAGATGCTAGAAAAACACCATAAGCTAACTTTTGATAGTGCGGATACCGTTGTTTTGATTCTGTCAGGACCTCCCTAACAAAGTACGTCGGACGCTGCACCAGGTGTTCCTGATTTTCTTCTGGTCTCTCCACTACCATAACGATACTGACAACCTTATTTGTCGCAGCAATGTAGAGCAACATCGGTTCCTGAGGTTCCGGCGCTGCAAGGATAGGAGCAGATGAGAGTACTTTCTTCAGGTATTGTAGTGCAGCTTCAGCTTCGTTAGTCCAGACAAAATCCTTGGTCTTCTTCAGGAGTTTGTATAATGGTGCGGCTCTTTCACCAAGCCGGCTTACAAATCGACTGACCGCAGCAATGCAACCAGTTAATCTTTGTATGTCCTTCAAGCGAGTTGGCCTAGAAATATTGAGAATAGCCTTGATCTTGTCGCGGTTCACCTATATGCCTCTTTGAGACACGATGAAACCTAACAATTTTCCGGCTGGTATTCCAAAGAAGCATTTCTTCGGGTTAAGCATGATGTTGTATTTTCGTAGATTGGCGAACGTCTCCTCCAAGTCATAAATCAACGTTTCCTTCTTTTTGGACATGACCGCGATATCATCCATGTATGCATGTACATTGCGTCCGAGTTGATCATGGAGGCAACGCTGCATCGTGCGCTGGTACGTAGCTCCCACGTTCTTCAGCCCAAAGGTCATCGTAACAAAACAGAAGGTTCCGAAGGGGGTTATGAATGAAGTCTTGACTTTGTCCGATTCCTTCATCCGGATTTGGTGATAACCGGAATATGCGTCGAGAAAACAGAGGAGTTCCGAGCTTGCCGTAGAATCGATAACTTGATCAATTCTAGGCAGAGCAAACAGATCTTTTGGACAAGCCTTGTTCAAGGCAGTATAATCAACACACATCCTTAAATCAGTGGTGTCCTTTTTAGGGACCATTACAGGGTTGGCCGACCAATCAGTATGGATGACCTCTTCTATGAATCTGGCTAGCTCGAGCCGCGCTAGTTCCTTAGGTATTGCCTTACGCTTTTCATCGCCAAACCATCGTAAGGACTGTTTGATGGGTTTAGCTTACATTTAGAGAGTGCTCGGCAAGTTCCCTAGGTACTCCGGTCATGTCAGATGGCTGCCATGCGAAGATATCTTGATTTAGTTGGAGGAACTTGACGAGTGCGCTTTCCTATGCGCTACTTAGGCCTACGCCTATCTGGGTCACCTTGGAGGGGTCATCATCCTTCAACGGCGTCGTCTTCGTCTCTTCTGATGCTTTGAACTCCGGATTTGGCTTTGTGACCTCCTTCTTTGTTGCGGGCAACTCGGACGGATCTATGCTCTTCTTGATCTCCTGGTACTCCTGGGCATGCAGCACGGCTTTGGCAAAGGCGGCATTTCCATCTTCGCACTCTCGTGCCTTCTTCGGGTCTCCCCTGATGGTGATCACGCCGTTGGGACCGGGAATTTTCATCATATTGTAAATGTAACATGGACGAGCCATAAAAGCCCAGTAAGCCGGACGTCCGAATATAGCGTGGTATGCGCTCTTGAACGGGACTACTTCGAAGGAAAGTGCCTCCGTTTGATAATTCTTTGGAGTTCCAAAAGTAACATCCAAAGTGATCTCTCCTAGGGAATTAGCTTGTCTTCCTGGGACAACTCTGTGAAAGATCACAGAGCTATGGTTCAGCTGTGTTTCCGAGATCTTCATCCGACGTAGCGTTTCGACATAGAGAATATTGATGCTGCTACCACCGTCCATGAGGGTCTTGGAGAAACCATAACCGTCAATAAGTGGATTGACGATTAAGGCGTATTTTCCTCGCCTGTGTAGTTTAGGCGGATGATCAGCGCGGTCTAACGTGATTGCCACTTCCGACCAGTCCAGATACTGAGGGACAGCCGGAACTGTTGCATTGAGCTCGTGGAGAACTGCTTTCTTGACCTTTGCTGGTTGAGATCCGAGGAAGGTGACGTAAGTGTCCTTCTTGGTGGGAAAAGTCTTCTTCCCTTCCGGCTTGGGATTTGAAGCATCAGCTTCCTCCATGTCGGAATCTTCCTTGGTCTCCTTGTCTTTTTCGGGGTTTT
This sequence comes from Avena eriantha, assembly GCA_910589775.1. Lineage (NCBI taxonomy): Eukaryota > Viridiplantae > Streptophyta > Magnoliopsida > Poales > Poaceae > Avena > Avena eriantha. The sequence goes on from OU342746.1 coordinate 176,025,709, forward strand.
TCTTTCCTTTCTTCCGCTTAGCTTTGTAGCCCACGGTATCATCTCTCTTGATGTCTTCATTAAAACGACATTCAGTGTTGGTGTGGGACGAGCCCCCATGGGCGTCTAAGTGATGCACACATGGGTTATTGGCAATGTCGGCCCAAGTGTAGGTTTTGCCTAGTTGTTGCACTCCTCTGCCTTGGACCCTTGACGTCCCACGGCCACGCCCGCGGCCTCTGCCACGTCCTCCTCGTCCTCCAGACCCGGAAACAGTAGTGACCACTGCTATCTCCATGTTGGGTTTTTCTTCCGAGGTATTTTTGCGCTTCTAAGCTTGTTGCTTTGGTTGTTTTGCCGACTGAGGCATAGCCAGGACATTGAGTAATCCCTCTGCATCATCATCAGCATCTGCATACTTGCTCGCTATTTATATCATCTCTCCCAGATCAGTAACCTTGTCACACTTCAAGCGATGGCGCAGTAAACCAATTGGGAGACCTGCGATGAAAGCTTCAATCGCATTTTGATAGTTTACTCCTTCGCAGGAGTTCTTTGTGTCGATCCATCGTCCGAGATAATCCTGACAAGTTTCTCCGGCTTTCTGGGTGCAACGTTGTAGGTTTCCAACCGTACAGGGCCTCCAATATGTGCCTTCGAAATTCCGAAAGAACGCACTTTGCAAGTCATACCAGTTGTGGATGGTGTTTGCCGGAAGTTCATTGAGGCATGATCGTGCCGTCTTCCGCAACATAAGTGGGAGATATCGGGTTGTGACCAGGTTGTTTCCGCCTTTAGCGATGCAGCAAGCTTGGAAGAAATCCTGTAACTAGGTGTCTGGCCGAGCAATGCCGTCGTAGGCTTGGATATGTCTTGAGATAGCAAATCCTTCCGGGAATTTTGTAGCTCTGATGCGTGGTCCGAAGCACTTTGGGCCCACGTACACGTCATCGTTTTCGTAGCGCCGAGCCTCTATGTTGATGTTGATCCTGTGCCTTGCATCGTTCGGGGATAGGGATCGTCCCGAATATCGGCTGTGGCTGCGGTGCCTTGGAGCCAGACTTCGGCTTCTGCGACCACCTCCGCCATGTCGTCCTCCTTGACCTCCTTGGGGGCTGTTGTGATAACTGTGCTGTGGAAAGGGTGGTGCAGCTGGATAGTTTCCGGCTGATCACCGGCCTCCGTCCGGAGCGTCATTATTCCGGTTCCGGGGAGGTTCTTGACTATGACGAGCCCCTGCCGGCTTGCTCCAGCGTGGTTTCCGTCGTTCCTTCGTCCGTCGTTTCCACCATGGTGATGCTCAGCTGGACGGCTCTCATGTCTAGGAGGTGGCATTCTCTGACGATCCTCCTCCCGGCGTTTCTCCTTATCTTCTCCCTTTCGATCATTGAATTCTCATCGGGGAGGATTCCTCGGATTCAGTGCAGCAATCGCGTCTTTCTCGGCTGCTGGAGCGACATTGCTCCAGTTATGTGTAGCTCTGCGATGCTGTCTCGACAATCCGGTTCTTGAATAATTGTCTTCCCTGTGTTCGGGGTGATGGTACTACGCCCGAACGTAATGGGATCTTACGTCATCCCATGCCGGATCTGTGCGACATTGGTTAGAATCCGAGACCAGTTTTTGACTTCCGGACAGGGCGACCTTCTGCTGCTCCAGTCCCTTGTTGAGTAGATTGATACCCAAGCCTATCTCCTCTGGCCCTGGATTAGCTGATAGAATTTCACGAGCTGCCACGGTATTTTGCACTGGTGTTGGGTATGCCCAATCTCCATTGCTATCCTTCCGTGGCTTCCCCATCTCATCTCCGAAAAGGACGGCACGGACACGTGGGAATTGGTTGTCATCTATGTGACGCTTCCGTGTCTTCTGATGTAGACGGGACATGTACTCCTTGTTTGACATGTGCTTCTTCTCCACCTCGATGTTTTTGGCTTCATCAAGGAGTTGTTGACGACGCGCTTCTAGGGCCTAGGCCCTTTCGTCCAGCTCATTTGCAGTAAGTTCTGCAGCTGTAGGGATAGGTGTGGTTAAAGCGGCATCGATGAGTTTACGCGCACCTTCAGTGATCACGTGTCCATCCACCGATGCTTCTTTTTTCGGCTCGTCTGGGATAAGTGCTCCATCTGAGTCTTCTTCGTATTCCTCGGTGATTACCTCCTCTGTGAGGGGGTCTTTTGCCGGGGTCTTGTTCTTCTTGTTCTTCTTCTTTGCCTTCTTGGCAGCGCCGGTAGCAAAAACGGCTTTGGGTCTGTTTCCCGGAGTCAAGCTCTGATCGATACTTTCGGACATCTGGACTTCGGGATTATCTCCGACGTCCATGTCATCCTGCGCTTTGGGAGAGTGTTCCCTGGATGCTTCATCCATGGCTTCTCCTTCTTCTGCAGCTTTGGAGTTGTACTCCTCTTCATATTCCGCGGAGAACTTTCGGAAATCTATCGACGTCATGGATTCATCCGAGGATGCAGGGACGTCGGCGTTTGTTCCAATTGCCTCCAGCACCGAGTCAGTGTTTTCTCCAGCATCGACAGAGCCGGATCCGGATCCGACATACCCGACGAAGTGCGATGCATGCTTCCTGAGGTACCTGCAGCTTTCGCGATCAGCCATATCAAAACTTTTAATGGTTTCAAGGATTGTATCTACGTTAGCGCCTTGCAGTATCATACGTCTTAGTGTGTACCTGAGGAAAGGCATGTCTGTCCCGGCATCGTCAGAGCCGGAATCAGTGTCGTTGATATGCTCCTCCTGGATTTCGACTTCCACGGGTGGGTCGATCTGGGATCCGGCTTCTCCAGGGAGATCCACTCCAAATTCGACTTGGACCATGAGGTCTTCTTCAGGCTCAGATTTCTCCACTATCTCCGCAACTGGTGCGGCCTGGGTGGGATTAGGGTTTTCTGAGATCCGGAACTCTGCCGCCTCTGCGGACAAAGGGGACCCAGAAGATTCTTCTGCTTCTATCATCACCGCTGGGGTGGGTTGGGCAGGTTCAGCGAAACCGATGTATACATCGATCTCGCCAAAAGACATGATTGTATAAGCAGTCACGGTCTCCCTAGCCGGAATCCAAGTCTCGTCGAGAACGATGAGAGGGACGTTGCTGGTGTAGAGGATGCGACCGACGGTGATGGTCTCGCCGATTCCGATTCTTGCAGATTCCGCTCGGAACGCAGATCCGAAGCTCACTTGCCCCACGGTGGGTGCCAACTGTCGTCGGATTGAGGACAGTACGCCATGAGGGGTCCTTGAGGCGTGCGGAAGAGAGGGGTGTGAGACGTACGGTATTCCGGGACGGTGAGCACACAAGTTTACCCAGGTTCGAATCCGCCAGCTTTGGACGAATCCTACTCCTGCTAGCAATCCAGTAATACGATAGAGCCGGAATATGGGTTACAAGGGTTTCGCCTGTGCTAGTTGAGATTGTAGACTATTGTGTTGTAAGGTGTTCGCCCTAAAGGCTCTCCCTAGGATGGCTTATATAGATATCCGGCCTAGGGTTTATAAGAGAGATCAATCCGGCTACGACTAAGAGTTGGTTATAGAGTACATCTTGAACTACAAGTAACATTATGGGCCTAAGTCGGTAAATCTTCTGGGCCTTCTCGTAGCCGGATTGGACTCCGTCTTCTCTCTCTCTGACTGGGCCGCCCGTGAAGCAAAGCTCTAACCTGAAGTGGGCTACCCTGGTCAACGAGGAACTGTGAGGATACCCGGAAAGTATATCCCCAATAGGTACGTCCACCGAGGTTGATCCAGCTAACGATGATGTTGGTGATGGCGATGGTGGCATTGTGGCTAGGTCTGATGGTGCCGCTCCACCTCTCTAACCTCTCGGAGGTTTCTATCATGCAGAACCTAATGATGGCAAAGTAATCGTTTGTATCGGTGTTGCGGATTATACTGCAAAATTAGATGATGGCACTGAAAAATTCTATGACGAGTTTGATGTAATCCTTGGTAGATACGATCCAGAAGTGGTAGAGCTATCTGACCTGATGGCATCGTTACATGTGAAGGTGATGTGGGGGTCCTCCTAGGAAGCACGTTTGTTATATTTTGGTTACAGGAGCAAAAAGGCTATCGAAGTGAAAGATACCAGGGATTTAGTCATACCGTTTACAAGGAACATTATAGAGGTGAAGTGTACTTCCACTTGATAGTGCAAATGGTTGGAGAGGAATTGGAACTCGACAATAGAGATGATGGACTTTTAGAAGGCATGTGTGACCTGATCCATGGCATCACCAGGGCTGGTGCGACTGAGGATAGCTTCGAACAGAGGAGAGTCTTACAGAGGAGCGTCATAAAGAGGAGCAGGAAGAGCATCCCCAGAAGGGGCACCCCGAAGAAGAACGTCACCAAGGAGACCATGCCAGAGAAGAGGACGCCCATGAGTCGCACGAAAAAAGGCACCATGCCGCAGAGTACGCCCCTAAGATCCAGTCAAAATGCCACACCGAATGGTAGCTGCAAAAACACTAAGAAGGCTAGCACGGTGGTGAACACTCCCAGGAGTGGTAGCAAAGAGGCGAAGATGGCCAGCACGGAGGCTACCACACCCAGTGGGAGTAGAAAAATATACTAGTTTGGAGCGGAACACATTGCTAAGGTCAAGCAATAATGCCAGCACGAAGGAGAACACGCCCAATAGTAGCAGCAAAAGGGCTAATTTGGGGCAGAACACGTCGCTGAGGTCAGGCAATAATGCCAACACGAAGGAGAACACACCCAATAGTAGCAGCAAAAGGGCTAATTCGAAGAAGAACACGCCACCGAAGTTAGACAATAATTCCAGCACCCTGGAGCCAACACTCGTGAGGGGAGGAAGGAAGGAGATCACACCCAAGAGCAGCAGCAAAAAGCCTAGTTCGATGGGGAATGGAACGCATATGTCAAGCCCTACTGATACCATCAGGAAAGATTACATCAGGAAGGAGGATGTACACAGGAAGAGCAAGAGGGTTCTGTACAGTCAAGATGAAATTGATAATGACTGTTGTTTGTCTACTGAAGTACCTAGGATGCATGGAAACATCAGACCACCCCATGTGGTTGCAGCAGAACCAACCGAGTATCTTGGAGAAAACAAAGTTGCCGGTGAGGTGGATTGGGGCAATGTTTCGGTCCATCCGGGTGGATACGATGGTGCAGCCCCACCCATAGGAGTCAATATGATGTGTGCAGTACTAGGCATTAGAGACGATGGCCAGGATTCTGAATTCGATGAAGAAGAAGGCACTGTAGAGGATCAAGAATCTGGTGATGATGAAATAGACGAGGAACTTAACGATGAGGCTAGTATTCCAGTCGATGATTTGGGTGTTGAAGTAGCAGGAATGAAACATGACCACGAGTATCCTATAATTTCGGTCGGCACCGAGTTCAGCAGCATGCATGAGTTCAGGATGTTGTTCCGACATTTTTGTATCAAGGGGGAGGTCGACGTTTATTGACTGAAGAACATTGCCCAAAGGTATGAGGTCGTTCTCAAGTTAACGTGGATGAATGGACGGGTCGAGGTACATTTTCCATGGAGGATCACAGCAAGAGCCTTACCTGCGTCGAAGGAAATTAGGGTACTGGGCAATGAATGCAACAAACCATTAGAACTTTCTCTCTTTTCACTCTATAACTACAATTTCTGTGTGATATCTTTCTAGCAACTAGTCGACTCCGCTTATCTTTTAAATGAATCTGTGTTGCAGGTGAACAAAATGGGCCCTCCACACATGTGTCCGACAGGCACCAAACTGAAATCCTCAATGGCTGATACAGAGTGGGTGGCTATACAATCTATGTCCATACTAAAGGATAACCCTAAGGAGACCGCGAAGAATATTTAGACTAGCCTCGGTTCTAAATACAACATTGTCCTACCATATGACACGGTTTGGAAAGGTAAAGAGAAAGCTCTGGGGGTCTTGCATGGGGATTGGACCAACAGCTTCAGGATGTTGTACAACTTCAAGGCGGAGGTACAAGCTAGGTGTCCGGGGAGTGTTGTGGAGATTGACATCGAATCAGTACGTGGTAAAATATATTTCAAAAGATTTTTCATGGCGCTTAAACCTTGCATCCAGGGATTCAAGGACGGATGTAGGCCGTACCTGAGTGTAGACAACACTATCCTAACTGGCAAATGGAAAGGCTGCCTTTCATCTTCCACAGCACTTGATGGTCACAACTAGATGTTCCCAGTGGCATTCGGGTTGTTTGAAACAGAAACAGAGGAAAACTGGGCCTGGTTTATGAGGCAGCTTAGGAGATCAATAGGCCACATGGATCCATTGGCTATATCCACGGATGCATGCAAAGGGCTGACGAATGTAGTGAAGGAGGTGTTTCCGCTACCCATATGATGCTCAACTTGTACTCACACTACGCAGGCAGCGTATTTCGTTACATGTTTCCTGCTGCTAGAGTTTACAAACCTAGTAGTAGTGAATATTTCATGAGCAAGATTTTTATGGAAGCCCCTGAACTTCCAGAGTACTTAGCCATCCATCATTCGCACCTATCAAAGAGGAGTCAATTCAACCCTGACATAAAAGTTGATTACATAAACAACAACCTTGCAGAATGCCTGAATAACTGGGTGAAGGACATAAAAGTGCGTCCTATTCATATCTTGATGGGCAGCATACGTGGTATGATCATGAAGCTGTTAAATTTAAGGAGAGAGATCGGTAGGAGAATTAGAGGACATATGCTACCGCCAGTTGTACAACAACTGCACAAGAGAAGCCGAGGACTTGCTCATCTTAAGGTTCTCCCGTCAACCAGCAGCAGATGTGAGGTGGTCGATATGTCCAAGAGTGGCAAAAGGGATGTTGTGAACATCCAGCTGCGAGAATGCACCTGCTTAGAGTGGCAGCATACCGGGAAACCTTTCAACCACGCCTTGGCCTTCTTGGTGAAGAAAAGAACTCTACCACATTTGGATAAGTATTTGTCAGACTACTACTCTATGGAAAAGTTCAAAGCTGCGTATGCTGGATCCGTTGAGCCATGTACATACCCATCTCAGTGGCCTCAAGTCCAACTACCTTTCGAGCTTTACCAGCCAGTTACAAAAAGGGGCAGAGGAATACCTCAGGTGAATAGGTTTAAGAATTTTCTCGAGAAGAAGGGTTCGGCTTTCTGTGCTACCAAGAAGGGCAAAAATAGATGCAAGACCTGCCATCTTATAGGCCATAGAGCAGCGGGTTGTCCCCTTAATGCTCCCAAACCTAGGTATGAGATGGTACATTCAAAAAAAATGTTTATAGTCTGTAGATATAAGGTAGTAATCCATGTACTATTTTTTTACAGGAAGCGCAAGGTAAGAAACAAGACAGCCGACTCGGTCATTTTGCCGCGGGAAGAAAACCAAAACGAGTGGAGTGATGATGCTAGACAAGATTTTGGTACTGATTGGCTTGACTTCCCTCGACCCGGAGATGCAGGGTACGTGAAGGTAAGAAAATTGGCACCCAGGAAGAGGAAGAAGGCAGGAGATGAAGAAGCCAGTGGACGTGAAGGCAAGAGGAAGAGAGTTGGCACCCAGGCAGAGAAAGAATGCTAGCAGTGTAGAAGCCTAATGATGTATTGAACTTGAACCTATATATGTAGTTTGGTTAAACTCTAGAGCTGTGTGCGTGGAACTTGTCAGGCGAAACAATCTGCCTCCCGTACTCGGAGTAAAATGTATCGTGACTTTAGGATTGGATACGGCCGAGGCCATTAGTTGAATCTAAAATTGTGACTGTGTCACTACTATCTGAACAATCGTGATAGCTGAGCGGTTAAGGGGTCTCCAAAATCGATGGGTGTTAGTGGCACAGACATGAATTATTTATAGGCGCTTAATAAATCCCTGCTATTGGCATTACACTTATGATAAGTTCTAGGCTGAAAAACAAGTTCTAAGCTGGCTGCTACACTCCACGAAGCAGCAACTTATTTCAGCTGCTGGACAACGACATGGCAACATAAACTGCAAATGCAACAAATAATGCCCAGATAATGAGGAAATTGTTTCCACTATCTGGCCTAATCTTGAGCCCCTCTGTCTCACCACCTCCTTGCCCCTGCCTCCCCTGCACCTGGCGAAGCTCCCGAATCTCTCACTCCATCGCACGAATCTCCTCTTTCTTGTCCCACATAGCATCATGCAGATCATGAACAAGCTCTCTGTGAAAACCTGTCAGTGGCTTTTCAATCCACACAAACTTGTCACAGCCAGTCCCCCTCCCTTCGTACGAAGTAGATTGAAGGAAACAAAAAAAAGAATTACATTACACTTTCCGGATCCGGGTTACCATTGTACCTATAGTAGGAACTTACCGCTCTGATGCTGCAATTGCTGAATTTTCCTGCAGTATTTTCGTCGGTCCATGAAATCCATCTTGGCATCTTTTCACCGCACAAACATAGCATATCGAGGTAGTAATCGTAGCGCACCCTCTGGTACCTGATGGGGGCACCCGCCTGACGGCGTTGACCCAACCCTGATTCCGCCTGAGACAAACTGCATGAGCTGCGAGCCATGAGCGAGGGGAGCGAGGGCAGATGAAAGAGGAGCCTTTGGATGTCAGGGTAGTGGTGAAGCGTGATTTATCCCCACTTAATAACTCGGGCAGAATCCTACCATCCACATTCGGCTGACAGGTGGGGGACCTAGCATGCGGACTTGTCAACCAAACCTCGCGCCTTCGTGGTTCAAAGGCCCTCTCGCGCGCATGGACGAAATTTTTTGGCACCTTGCCCGCGTACAAATCACTGGGAGGCCTTGCTCAGGAACCAGACATGCCAGGCCCACAATCTTACTCCCTCCTAGGAACTTGTCATGGCTCGCGCCGGCAGATCCATCCACTCCACCGCTTCCGGTAGGGCTTCCCACAGCAGATCCACCCCAAGATCCTACTGTCGCAGTATCAAATGGCCATAGTTTCTTGAGAGGAGCGACGATGCTACGTCTCTAAGCTCGGCCCCTCCTACCTATAGAAGGAATGTTGCGGCGTCGAGCTCGACCAGGAGCCGCCAGGCGCGACGGCGCTCGGTCCATGCCAACCCCGTCACCTTCGTTAGTCGATTCTGATGTGGAGGACGACAGGGACGAAGCTATGCAGAACGCCATTATTGCCTCCTTGGCGAAGGGCAAGCCATAGGCGGGAGTGGATGTCGCTAGGAAGGGCACGACGGTGTCACCAATCGAGGTGGACTCCGACGACAATGTTGTGATGTGGGTTTAGATGTTGTTTAGGATGGTTGCAATTTCGGTTGTGTTTAGTGCGAGTACAATTATTGTAATGGGTTTGTCGAGCTATATTGAGAAATATGCGCAATAGCAGCGTGTGAGTGCTTCCACTTTAGAAATTGTGTCTGTGCCATTTCCATGTTGCATTATCAACATAGATTACATGTAAACAATCCAACGAAAATCAGATTACAACCATCAGACAGGAGTGGCAGGATGGAAGAGAAGTTGGGACAGTGGCTTTGAGGGGAAGGAAGAGAAGTAAGGGGGCGGGATACTGGCAGGTGGGCCCACGGAACACGTGACACTGACATGCAGGAGCGGGAGCACGCGGTATTGCCAGTCTGTCCAGAACAAGCGGACTTTGCAATGTGACAACAGAAAGCCGATTGGACCAATAGCTCGTCGAATTATTAAGGAGTGCTAAAAAAACTACAACTGGGTTACATTCGCACAACATGTATGCTCTACGCACCTGACAAGCATCGCTTAAATCTAACAGTAACGACATCATAAGGACTACATTTCCATGTCGGTCTTCTCGATACAAATGTAGACATGCATCTGCTTGTTCGGTCTAGCACCGACAAGGTACTGAGATGGCACACATAGGATCGACCTTAGGTCCACATACTCCACCTCCAGCGGCGTCGGGCAGCTCGGCGCCTCAGCTAGCACAATAATGCTATCGGACGAGGGCGGCTAGGCGTTCGCCCACATGCGCACCGTGGATAGGGGCCAGGTGCACGAGACCGACCTGACGCATACCGCACACACGAAGGTGGGCCCAACTCTGGTTCCTGGAACACCGACAGTGATGGTCAGGATGAAAACAGAGTGCCCCCCCCCGAAAATTAGCCGGCGGCGTGCCGAGTCAGTGAATGGCGCCTGCTCTTGGAGAAGTTCGGCTTGCCCGTACGATATCCTAATCACTTCGATCAAGTCCTCCTCTGCAAGGTGGACGACGCGCTCTACCGGCGGGCCGGTGTACTTGCAGCCCGGCTCCATGTAGGAGCACGCGCCGTGTGGGCACGCGAGCTAGTGGAGCGGGAGCTCGTGGTAGGAGTAACGGTGAAAGCATCCTGGGTGGGAGCTGATACGTTGCAAACTGATACATTGCAAATGTATCTATAATTTTTGATGTTCCATGCTTAGTTTTATCCACTTTCTTGGGTTTTGTTCCAACTTTGGAGTACTTTTCATATGATTTCTTGGACTAACCTATTATCAAGAGCCACAGTGCCAGCTGCCTGTTTTCTGCTGTTTTCGGTTCTAGGAAAGTCAGAAAATGAATATTCTCGGAATTCGACAGGACAAAAGCCAAGTGCCTATTTTTTCGGAAGTGATCAAGTGCCAGAATACGAGACGGAGAAGGGCCAGGGAGCCACCACACCACCTAGCCGCGCGGCTAGGCCTGCCCGTGCCAGGGGGTGGTGTGGCCGCTCCCGGCACCCCTTCGGCCTCTCCTTCCGCCTATATATTGCCCTCGGGATGAAAACCCTAAGAACCCGATCAAAAATCCACGAAAGAGTCTGTAGCCGTCGTCATATCCATCCCTATATCGGGAGGGATATGAAGCTCTTCTCGGCACCCTATCGGAGAGGGGAATTCACCCTAGAGGCCTTCTTCATCACCATGCAAGCCTCCGGTGTGATGCGTGAGTAGTTCATCCTTGGACTACGGATCCATGTAGTATCTAGATGGCTGGTTTCTCCTCCTTTGTGCTTTCATGTTTAGATCTTGTGAGCTCCGTTCATGATCAAGATAATCTATTTGTAATCCATACATGTTGTGTTTGCGGGGATCTGATGGATATTGAGATGTTATTTCAGATTGATTATTGATTCTATCATGTCTTTGTTATTTGAGATCTTGCATGCTTTCTGTTGTTAGTAGCTATCTTGGCCAAGTAGATGCTATCAACTCCAAGAGTTAGTATTTATGCTCGATAGTGGGTTCATGCCTCTGGTAATCTGGGGAAGTGACAGAAATCTCTAAGGTACTAGATGTGCTGTTGCTACTAGGGAGAAAACAACAATCCTTTGTTCATAGAACAATCGTATTGTTTACTTTACACGCAGTTCGTAAAGCAATAATCTATTGCTTGCAACTTCATACTGGAGGGGGTTCGGATGATAACCTGAAGGTGGATTATTAGTCATAGATGCAGTTGGATGGCGGTTTATGTATTATGTTGTAATGCCCAATCAAGTCTCATAGGAGTCAAGATGATTAGTATATGCATGTATTGCTTTCTCGGTGTTTGTCAATTGCCCCGCTGTAATTTGTTCACCCAACATGTTATTTCTCTAAGGAGAGCCACCTCTAGTGAACTATGGATCCCGGTCCTTTTTCTTTACATACAATCTACAATCTTTTACTGCTTTGTGTTTACTTTCTGCAAACTTTTACTTCTTTCCATTCGATACATTTAATCCTTTGTTTTCCGCAAAACACGGTGAGATTGACAACCTCATCACAAGTTGGGGACAAAGTTCTGTGGTTGTGTTGTGCAAGTCTCCACGTTGCTACTAGCACCGGTAGTGTGCCCTGCCAAAGCTCAGCTAGTAACACCTTTGGGGTGTTTCCTTGCTCCTACTGGTTCGATTAAACCTTGGTTTCATAACTGAGGGAAAACTTACTGATGTGCTCATCGTACCTTCCTCTTCGGGTTCCCAACGAGCTCTACGTCGAAAGTCGAGCGCATCAAGATTTTTTGGCGCCGTTGCCGGGGAGTCAAGGACATGTTAACAAGGGGAGTCCCTCATAACCAATCTCTTTACTTTGTTGTTTTTGTTTTGCTTAGTTTCTTTTAGCTTTGTTTGCTTGTTTTGTTCTTCAAAAAACACAAAAAAAGTTAGTTTTACAAGTTTGCTTTCTTATTTGAAAACCCAAAAAAATGACTACTCTTGAAAACACTAAGTTGTGTGACTTCACTAGCACCAACAACAATGATTTTATGAGCACACCTATTGCTCCACGTGTGGCTGAAAATACTTTCTTTGAGATAAAACCTGCTTTGCTCAATCTTGTTATGTGAGAACAATTTTTTTGGTATTGGTAATGAAGATGCTTCTTCCCATCTAAATAACTTTGTTGAACTTTGTGAGATGCAAAAGCATAGGGATATAGATGGTGATATTATAAACTGAAATTGTTTCCTTTCTCTTTGAGAGGAAAAGCTAAAGAATGGTTGAATTCCTTAACTAGGAATAGTATTGATTCTTGGACAAGTGCAAAGATGCTTTTATTGGAAAATACTATCCTCCTGCTAAGATTATATCCATGAGGAGTGAAATAATGAAGTTTAAACAACTTGATAATGAGCATGTTGCTCAAGCTTGGGAAAGAATGAAATCTTTGGTAAAGAATTGTCCCACTCATGGACTGACTGCTTGGATGATCATCCAAACTTTTTATGCATGATTGAACTATTATTCAAGGAACCTATTGGATTCTGCTGCTGGAGGTACCTTTATGACCATCACTTTGGGTGCTGCAACAAAACTTTTGGACAATATGATGGTTAATTATTTTGAATGGCATACTGAGAGAGCTCCACAAGGTAGAAGGTAAATTCTGTTGAGGAAACCTCCTCCTTGAGTGATAAAATTGATATTATTATGTCTATGCTTGTTAATGGGAAAGCCCATATTGATCCAAATAATGTTCCTTTAGCCTCTTTGGTTGCTCAAGAAGAGCAAGTTGATGTGAACTTCATAAGAAATAACAACTTTGGCAACAATGCTTATGGTAATAATGCTTATAGGAACAATTTTGGTAACAACAATTATAAGCCATATCCTCCCAACAATGGTAATGCTTATGGAAATTCTTACAACAATAATAAGAGTGCTCCCTCTGCACTTGAAGTTATGCTTAAAGAGTTTATTAGTAAACAAACTACTTTCAATAAAACTATTGAGGAAAAACTCTCTAATGCTGAAAGAAATATAGCATCTTTGGCTGAAGCTCAATCTACTTTGAATAAAATGGCTGCTAAACCTGGAACTAATGAGAATCCCTTTGCAGCTATTAATGCCATACAAGTAAGAATTGATTAAAATGTTAGACTATTAGCTGAATTACATGCTAAGTGGGAAAGAGAAGATGAAATTGCTAGAAACATTAGTGTTTCTACTATTACCACCACTAGTGTTGAGGCTAGTAATAGTTTTACTACTTTAGATGATAAAGTTGATTTTGTTCTTGATGGTTGCAATATCTCTGAAGTTATTAAGTTCCTACAGAAGCTTGCTAAAAGTCCTAATGCTAGTGCTATGAACATGGCTTTTACAAAATACATTACTGATGCTCTCATAAAGATTAAAGAAGAAAAGATGAAACATAAAGCTTCTATTCCTATAAAGCAAGAAGATGGTTGGAAACCCATCATTAATATTAAAGTGAATGATTTTGATTTCAAAGCTTTGTGTGATCTTGATAGTAGTGTTTCTATTATGCCTAGAAGGATTTATGATATGCTTGATTTGCCTCCACTTGAAGATTGTTATTTGAATGTCCCACTTGATGCTAATGTTAAAAAGAAACTCATGGGGAGTCTTAATGATGTTCTTATTATGGTTAACGATTCCTATGTCCCTGTTGATTTCTATGTTTTGGATGTTGAATACAATGCTTCTTGTCCTATTACTTTGGGAAGACCTTTTCTTAGAACTATTGGTGCCATCATTGATATGAAAGAAGGCACCATTAAATATCAACTCCCACTCAAGAAAGGTATAGAACACTTCCCTAAAAAGAGAGAAAAGATTTCTTTTGCTTCTCCTATGAAAACAAAATTTAGTCTTAATGCTTCTTCATTTGAGAACACTTGATTCTTTCTTTGCTTCTTATGCCTAACTTAAAGGCGTTAAAGAAAAGTACTTGTTGAGAGATAACCCAAGAGTTTTTGATGAGTCTTGGAAGTTATTACCTGTAATAACCTCTCCTTATCCTTTTATTTGCTTTTTGTGCCAAGAGTAACCTCTAATGAGAGCGAAGTAATGATTGGGAAAGTTGCTGTCCCGAAACAGACTTTTGTGCTTCACTGTAAAAATTCCTGAGAGAGCTCTGTACGTCGGATTGATCTGTAATTGTTTGCGCTTATTTCCCAGGTTGTTATCTAACTTTTGTTAGTTCAACACTTTTTGATTTGAGCAACAGAAGGTCTTCGAAAAAATTCGTCTTTACCTGCTGGTCTGTTTTGACAGATTTCTGCCATTTTCTGCATTTGCTTCTTGTTAGTTCCTTCTTGAGTTCCTTTGGGGAATTGAGCTTTCTGAGGGAAGTTCTACAGTAGCTATTGTTCTAATGGAAGCTTATTTGGTGTTAGAACTGAACCTTGAGACTTATTTATCTTAAGTGCACTAATGTTGCTAATGAGATAGTGTGAGGTTTTGTATCAAGGAAAAATTTCAGGTGTATGGAAGGAATGAGTAATGAGATGAAGGATGGACTAAAGCTCAAGATTGGGGATGCCATGCATGTCACCCCAAGAAGTATCCAAGAAGTACAAGCGTCAAAGCTTGTGGATGCCTTGGGCATCCCCTTCTTTATCAATAAAAATTCCAGGTTTCTTCCAAACGCTTCATTTTTATTGTTTCATACACAGTTGTGTTTTTCTTGGAGCGTCTTCTTTTTCGTTTTCGTTCCGGTTTTTAGTTTTCTTTGTTTGCTTAGTTTTCTTAATAAGTTGGTTGGACCCCCTCTTTCATACATTGGTTTGCAAATAGTTTGGTTTGGTTTGGAAAAGAGTAGGAAAGTTCATGCTTATGTGGTAAAAAGAGCTCGTTTTTGACTGTTGCCTATGCTTTGTCATGCCATGCTTGATATTGTTTTGGCTTTATGCTTAGTATTCTTTGCTGTAGCATGACTTGTTTTAAACAATTGAGATTGCTTAATGTGCCTTGGATGAATCATGCGTTGTTTTAGCATATTAAAGCATAGTATAGTGGTATTCTCCTTTGATGCTTTATTTGGGTTGACTTGGCGCATGCTCACACCATGTTATGACTATCCAAAGTCACCATAGCCTTTCTGATCCTTTAGTTTTCAACTTGTAGTATCACTTTATGCTTTGATCAATGATGTTTTGTCGCTCTGCATGATTATGGCCATTATTGCTCTCTTAGTTTGTCGCTCCCAGTCTTTTGCTAGCCTCCACAACAAAGTATGAGTTTCACTCATGCATCCAACTCCCTAAACCAAGTTATTCCAAAGAGTCCACCATACCTACCTACTAGCTTATGATATTCCAAGTATATTCATGCTTTTGTTTACCTTCCACTTGTTATGAAAAAACTAGTGATTAAAGCTCTCACGAACTTGATGGCACACTTTACTTTTTGCATCTGATAAACTTGAACCATTGGGTCCTTCTTTGTTGCGTATATGCTTGTGCTTTATAAGTTGAAATTAGCAGAACCATGTTTCATGGGGAACGCTTTCAACATTGCACTTGTACTTTGTACCCCGTTGATATCATGTTCTTTTGCTTACGGATCCCGGCGGTGTGAAATAAAAGTGGAACTTGTAAGATCATGGAGTTTGTATGTGTGTCAGAGAAACGCCTGGGCCGCTAGCCTAAGCCGTTCCTAATCATGGTGAAAACTTGCAGCATCACCACAATGAGCACTCTATGAAGCATCCTCAATAAAAACCTATGCAAATAGCAAATAAAAAGATCGCTGAGATGCTCATTGTCTGCTTGCCATGTCATTTTGATTATGGGATAGCTCCTGTATCATGTGCAAGGGGTACCCCGTTGGCGGTTCTTTATGATACACATGTACTTACAATGACAAGAGCTTACTTGTGACTAAACTTGAGTAGCATGAGGTTCGGTCTTCGTAAGTAAGGGGCATGAGATTTCGGTTTATAACTTATCAAGCATATCCTCTTAGTTGTGTCACTTTAACCTTAATCACCTTCAAGATGCTTATGATAGGGGCAATGAGAGCTGAAAGCTATGAGTACCATAATTTTTGGAAGCTCTTTATGAGACTTGAATCCCTACTTCCTTTTACAAAAGGCTTTTCTTCCACCATTATATTGAGTCTCCACCTTCTAACTTTATGCACCTTCTTTGAGAGCATAGTGGCCATTTTTAGTTCTATGTGCATTGTCCCAAGACTAGTTGATTGATGCATAACTTTTTACTCCTTGTTTGAAACTATTGTATCTAGTCACTCTTATGAACTTTGAAGGTGTCCTATGCATTTATATTTGCTACTCTATTGAGGGACAAGCTGAATACTTTTATGCTATGTTTTCTTTATGTGAAACAAACATCTTGCAAAGCATTGTTATTCATGAATCTTTTGTTTGTGCCTTTTCATGTTTCATCATAGTTTCTTTGCTTATTGCTAGAACTTTGTCTTTCATTTTATGATTGAAGTACTATGATCCCAGCTTTGAATGTTTTACAAATACTTTGATCAAGTCTTTGATTGTGCATGTCACCTCGAAAATTATTCTTTCTTTTTATCACTTTCCTACACGAGGACGAGCATGAGTTAAGCTTGGGGATGTTGATACATTGCGAATGTATCTATAATTTTTGATGTTCCATGCTTGGTTTTATCCACTTTCTTGAGTTTTGTTCCAACTTTGGAGTACTTTTCATATGATTTCTTGGACTAACCTATTAACAAGAGCCACAGTGCCAGCTGCCTGTTTTCTGCTGTTTTTGGTTCCAGGAAAGTCAGAAAATAAATATTCTCGGAATTGGACGGGACAAAAGCCAAAGTGTCTATTTTTCTAGAAGTGATCAAGTGCCAGAATACGAGACGGAGAAGGGCCAGGGAGCCACCACACCACTTGGCCGCGCAGCCAGGCCTGGCCAGTGCCAGGGGGTGGTGTGGCCGCTCCCGGCACCCCCTCGGCCTCTCCTTCCGCCTATATATTGCCCTCGGGACGAAAACCCTAAGAACCCGATCAAAAATCCACGAAAGAGTTTGTAGCCGCCGTCATCTCTATCCCTAGATCAGGAGATCTGAAGCTCTTCCCGGCACCCTGCCGGAGAGGGGAATTCACCCTGGAGGCCTTCTTCATACCCATGCAAGCCTCCGGTGTGATGCGTGAGTAGTTCATCCTTGGACTATAGATCCATGTAGTAGCTAGATGGCTGGCTTCTCCTCCTTTGTGCTTTCATGTTTAGATCTTGTGAGCTCCATTCATGATCAAGATCATCTATTTGTAATCCATACATGTTGTGTTTGCGAGGATCCGATGGATATTGAGATGCTATTTCAGATTGATTACTGATTCTATCATGTCTTTGCTATTTGAGATCTTGCATGCTTTCCGTTGTTAGTATCTATCTTGGCCAAGTAGATGCTAGCAACTCCAAGAGTTAGTATTTATGCTCGATAGTGGGTTCATGCCTCTGGTAATCTGGGGAAGTGACAGAAATCTCTAAGGTACTAGATGTGTTGTTGCTACTAGGGAGAAAACAACAATCCTTTGTTCATAGAACAATCGTATTGTTTACTTTACACGCAGTTCGTAAAGCAATAATCTGTTGCTTGCAACTTCATACTAGACGGGGTTCGGATGATAACCTGAAGGTGGATTATTAGTCATAGATGCAGTTGGATGGCGGTCTATGTATTATGTTGTAATGCCCAATCAAGTCTCAGAGGAGTCAAGATGATTAGTATATGCATGTATTGCTTTCTCGGTGTTTGTCAATTGCTCCGCTGTAATTTGTTCACCCAGCATGTTATTTATCTAAGGAGAGCCACCTCTAGTGAACTATGGATCCCGGTCCTTTTTCTTTACATACAATCTACAATCTTTTACTGCTTTGTGTTTACTTTCTGCAAACTTTTACTTCTTTCCATTCGATACGTTTAATCCTTTGTTTTCCGCAAAACATGGTGAGATTGACAACCTCATCGCAAGTTGGGGACAAAGTTCTGTGGTTGTGTTGTGCAGGTCTCCACATTTCTACTAGCACCGGTAGTGCGCCCTGCCAAAGCTCAGCTAGTAACACCTTTGAGGTGTTTCCTTGCTCCTACTGGTTCTATTAAACCTTGGTTTCATAACTGAGGGAAAACTTACTGCTGTGCTCATCGTACCTTCCTCTTGGGGTTCCCAACGAGCTCTACGTCAAAAGTCGAGCGCATCACAAACGTATCCATAATTTTTGATGTTCCATGCTTGGTTTTATCTAATTTCTTGAGTTTTGTCCACACTTTGGAGTACTTTTCATATGATTTCTTGGACTAACCACAGTGCCAGCTGCCTGTTTTCTGCTGTTTTTGGTTCTAGGAAAGTCAGAAAATGAATATTCTCGGAATTGGACGGGACAAAAGCCAAAGTCAGTTTTTCACTGAGGGGCACCTGGAGCCAGAATACGAGACGGAGAGGGTCTGGGGCCCGGACACACCACCTGGTCGTGTGGTCAGGCCTGTCTCATGCCAGGGGGTGGCCTGGCTGCCCCAGGCACCCCCTCAGCCTCTCCTTCCGCCTATAAGTTGCCTCCGATACCAAAACCCTAAGTACCTGACCAAACTTCCACAAAAGAGTCTGTAGCCACTGTCGTCTCCATCCCTAGATCGGAGGGATCTGAAGCTCTTCCCGGCACCCTGCCGGAGAGGGGAATTCACCCTGGAGGCCTTCTTCATCATCATGCAAGCCTCCGGTGTGATGCGTGAGTAGTTCATCTCTGGACTACGGGTCCATGTAGTAGCTAGATGGCTGGTTCTCCTCCTTTGTGTTATCATGTTTAGATCTCGTGAGATCCATTCATGATCAACATCATCTATTTGTAATTCTGCATGTTGTGTTTGCTGGGATCCGATGGATATTGAGATGCTATTTCAGATTGATTATTGATTCTATCATGTCTTTGTTATTTGTGATCTTGCATGCTTTCCGTTGTTAGTAGCTATCTTGGCCAAGTAGATGCTAGCAACTCCAAGAGTTAGTATTTATGCTCGATAGGGGGTTCATGCCTCTGGTAATCTGGGGAAGTGACAGAAATCTCTAAGGTACTAGATGTGATGTTGCTACTAGGGAGAAAACAACAATCCTTTGTTCATAGAACAATCATATTGTTTACTTTACACGCAATTCGTAAAGCAATAATCTGTTGCTTGCAACTTAATACTGGAGGGGGTTCGGATGATAACCTGAAGGTGGATTATTAGTCATAGATGCAGTTGGATGGCGGTCTATGTATAATGTTGTAATGCCCAATCGAATCTCAAAGGAGTCAAGATGAGTAGTATATTCTTGTATGCTTTCTCGATGTTTGTCAATTTCCCCACTGTAATTTGTTCACCAAACATGTTATCTATCTTAAGGAGAGCCACCTCTAGTGAACTATGGACCATGGTCCTTTCTTTTACATTCAATCTACAATCAACTCTTCTACTTTGTGTTTACTTTCTACAAACTATTACTTTCTTCCACTCGATGCGTTTAATCCTTTGTTTTCAGCAAAACCAGTGAGATTTACAACCTCATCGCAAGTTGGGACTGAGTTCTGTGGTTGTGTTATGCAGGTCTCCATGTTGCTGCTGGCACCGGTAGTGCGCCCTGCCAAAGTTCAGCTAGCTACACCTTTGGGGTGTTTCCTTGCTCCTACTGGATTGATAACCTTGGTTTCATAACTTAGGGAAACTTACTGCTGTTCTCATCATACCTTCCTCTTGGGGTTCACCAACGAGCTTGTTAGTACATGAGTCAGCAAGTATTTTTCTGGCGCCATTGCCGGGGAGTCAAGGACATCTTCACAGGGGAGTCCCTCATAACCAATCTCTTTACTTTGTTATTTTTGTTTTGCGTAGTTTACTTTTGCTTTGTTTGCTTGTTTCTAAACACAAAAAAATAGTTTTACTAGTTTACTTTCTTTATTAAAAAACACACAAAAAAATTAAGTCTTTCTATAGTTGTTACCTCTTTCTTAGCTCACCATGTTGATCCCTAAATTCACCCTGAAAGACCTTTCAATAGGTAGTGGTTCTATAATTGGAAAAGATAATATTGAAGAATTCTTTAATCATGTTAGTAAATATGAGGATATTGAGGATAGATCCCTTGCAGAACTTGCTCCAAACTATGAAATTGCTGCTGCTTCTTTGGTTCACATGTTGGAAGCTAGGTTTGTTAACCTTAATCCCTTAATGCAAGTAATGTTTCTTAAACTTAAAGAAATTGACGACCTTGAAAAGAGGGATTTTATTCTAGAAACTTTGCTTAAGGAATTCTATGATGTTGCCAAGGAAGCTAGAAAAGTCTTTGAACGTTTTAATATGCTAGGATCATGTGTAGATGTTGTTGGTACACGAGAAAAGATGAACAAAACCGAACCTAATGGAGAGGAAATTAAGATACCAATACCTTTTAAACTTGTAGCAATGCATGAAGCCATAGAAAAGAATCTTGACTGGATTGTTCCCAAAAACCTGTTTGATGAAAATAGTGAACCCAAGAGCGTTGAGAGAGGATCCTCTAGAACTTATTTGGATGAGATACCTTGCCTTGTTGAAGATATTTCTGGTGTTAATCTTAATGCTTCTTCATTTGAGAACACTTGATCCTTTTTCTTGCTTCTTATGCCTAACTTAAAGGCGTTAAAGAAAAATACTTATTGGGAGATAACCCAAAAGTTTTAGATGACTCTTGGAAGTTATTACTTCAGTAATAACCTCTTCTTATCTTTTTTATTTGCTTTTTGTGCCAATAGTAACCTCTAATGAGAGAGAAGTAATGATTGGGAAAGTTGCTATCCCAAAACAGATTTCTATGCTTCACCGTAAAAATTTGTGTAAAATCTATGTACGTCCTTTTGATGCGTGAACTTTTGTACTTCTGCCCCAGGTTGTTATCTAACTTTCGTTAGTTCAACACTTTTTGATTTGAGCAACAGAAGGTCTTCGAAAAAATTCGTCTTTATTTGCTGGTCTGTTTTGACAAATTTCTGCCATTTTCTGCATTTGCTTCTTATTGGTTCCTTTTTGAGTTCTTTTGGGGAACTGAGATTTTTGAGGGAAGTGCTATAGTAGCTAGGGTTTTAATGGAAGTTTTATTGGTGTTAGAACTGAACCTAAAGACTTATTATCTTGAGTGCACTAATGTTGCTAATAAAGATTGTGTGAAGTTTTGTATGAAGGAAAAATTTCAGGTGTATGGAAGGAATGAGTAATGAGATGAAGGATGGACTAAAGCTCAAGCTTGGGGATGCCACGCGTGTCACCCCAAGAAATATTCAAGAAGTACAAGCGTCAAATCTTGGAGTTGCCCAAGGCATCCCCCTCTTCATAAATAAAAATCACAGGTTTCTTCCAAACGCTTCATTTTTATTGTTTCATGCACAATTCTATTGTTCTTGGAGCCTCTTATTTTTTCGTTTTTGTTTTGGTTTTTCGTTTGCTTTGTTTGCTTAGTTTTCCGAATAAGTTTGGACCCCCTCTTTCATACATTGGTTTTCAAATAGTTTGGTTTGGATTGGAAAAGAGTAGGAAAGTTCATGCTTAAGTGGTAAAGAGAGCTTGTTTTTGACTGTGGCCCATGCTTTGTCATGCCATGCTTGATATTTTTTTGACTTTATGCTTAGTATTCTTTGCTGTAGCATGACTTGTTATAAACAATTGAGATTGCTTAATGTTCCTTGGAAGGATCATGCGTTGTTTTAGCATATTAAAGCATAGTATTGTGGCATTCTCCTTTGATGCTTTATTTGGGTTGACTTGGCGCATTCTCACACCATGTTATGACTATCCCAAGTCACCATACCCTTTATGATCCTTTAGTTTTCAACTTGTAGTATCACTTTATGCTTTGATCAATGATGTTTTGTCGCTCTGCATGATTATGGCCATTATTTCTCTCTTAGTTGGTCGCTCCCAGTCTTTTGCTAGCCTCCACAACCAAGTATGAGTTCTACTCATACATACAACTCCTAAACCAAGTTATTACAAAGAGTCCATCATACCTACCTATTATCATATGCTATTCCAAGTATATTCATGTTTTTATCTACCTTTACTTTTCTTGCCCTTAATAAACTTGAACCATTGTGTCGCCTATGTTGTATATGATTGCACTTATTTGTTGGGGATTAGCAGAACCATGTTGTCATGGGGAACGCTTTCAACATTGCACTTGTACTTTTTACCTAGTTGATGTCATGCTCTGTTGTCTATGGATGTCGTCGGTGTGAAATGAAAGGGGAGCTTTTAAGTCCATGGAGTTATGTATATGTGTTAGAGAAACGCCTGGGCCGCTGGTCTAATCCATGCTATCATGGTGGAAACCTGCAGCGTAACCATAATGAGCTGTCTATGAAGCATTCTTCTTATAAAAAAGAGTCAGATATTGAGAAAAAAGAGAAAAAGAAAAAAATATTATGAAAATAGGAAAGAGAGAAAAAAGCACCATATTCCCATGGTAAATAAGAAGATTGTTGAGATGCTCGTTGTCTGCTTGCCTTGTCATTTTGATATGGGGATTCTTCCGTATCATCGGGCAAGGGGTATCCCAATGGCGGTTCTCTATGATACACATGTACTTACGATGACAAGAACTTACCGATGACTAAACTTGAGTAGCATGAGGAGCGGCCCTCGTATTCAAGGGACATGAGATTTCCAACTTATACTTCGTCAAGCATATACACAATAGTTTGTTCACTTTAACCTTAATCACTTCAAGAAGCTTATGATAGGGGCAATGAGAGCTGAAAGCTATTAAGTACCATAATTTTTGGAAGCTCTTTATTAGACTTGAATCCCTACTTCCTTCTATGAAGGCCTTTCTTTTACTTTTATGTTGAGTCTCCACTTTCTACCTTTATGCACCTACTTTGAGAGCATAGTGGCCATTCTTAGTTCTATGTGCTTTGTCCCAAGACTTATTGATTGATGCATACCTTGATATTTCTTGTTTTAAACTATTTGTATCTAGTCACTCTTATGAACTTTGAAGGTGTCCTATGCATTTATGTTTGCTACTCTATGAGGGACAAGTTGAATGCTACTATGCTATGTTTTCTTTATGTGAAACAAACAAACGTCTTGCAAAGCATTGTTATTCATGAATCTTTTGTTTGTGCCTTTTCATGTTGCAACATAGTTTCTTTGTCTTATTGCTAAAACTTTGTCTTTCATGTTATGATTGAAGTACTATGATCCCAGCTTTGAACGTTTTACAAATACTTTGATCAAGTTTATGATGGTGCATGTCACCTCAAAAATTATTCTTTCTTTTTATCACTTACCTACTCAAGGACGAGCAGGAGTTAAGCTTGGGGATGTTGATACGTTGCAAACGTATCCATAATTTTTGATGTTCCATGCTTGGTTTTATCTACTTTCTTGTTTTTTGTCCACACTTTGGAGTACTTTTCATATGATTTCATGGACTAACCTATTAACAATAGCCACAGTGCCAGCTGCACGTTTTCTGCTGTTTTTGGTTCCAAGAAAGTCAGAAAACGAATATTCTCGGAATTGGACGGGATAAAAGCCAAAGCCAGTTTTTCACCGAGGGACACCTGGAGCCAGAATACGAGATGGAGAGGAGATGGGGCCCGACCACACCACCTGGCCACGCAGCCAGGCCTATCCCATGCCAGGGGTGGTCTGGCCGCCCCAGACACCCCGTCGGCCTCTCCTTCCGCTTATAAGTTGCCTCCATACCAAAACCCTAAGTACCCGATCAAAATTCCACGAAAGAGTCTGTAGCTGCTGTCATCTCCATCCCTAGATCGTGAGGGATCTGAAGCTCTTCCTGGCACCCTACCGGAGATGGGAATTCACCCTGGAGGCCTTCTTCATCATCATCCAAGCCTCTGGTGTGATGCGTGAGTAGTTCATCTCTGGACTACGGGTCCATGTAGTAGCTAGATGGCTGGTTCTCCTCCTTTGTGCTATCATGTTCAGATCTCGTGAGCTCCGTTCATGATCAAGATCATCTATTTGTAATTTTGCATGTTGTGTTTGCGGGGATCCGATGGATATTGAGATGCTATTTCAGATTGATTATTGATTCTATCATGTCTTTGTTATTTGTGATCTTGCATGCTTTTCGTTGTTAGTAGCTATCTTGGCCAAGTAGATGCTAGCAACTCTAAGAGTTAGTATTTATGCTCAATAGTGGGTTCATGCCTCTGGTAATCTGGGGAAGTGACAGATATCTCTAAGGTACTAGATGTGTTGTTGCTACTAGGGAGAAAACAACAATCCTTTGTTCATAGAACAATCGTATTGTTTACTTTACATGCAATTCGTAATGAAATTATCCATTGCTTGCAACTTAATACTGGAGGGGGTTCGGATGATAACCTGAAGGTGGATTATTAGTCATAGATGCAGTTGGATGGCGGTCTATGTATAATGTTGTAATGCCTAATCGAATCTCAAAGGAGTCAAGATGAGTAGTATATGCTTGTATGCTTTCTCAATGTTTGTCAATTGCCCCGCTGTAATTTGTTCACCCAACATGTTATCTATCTTAAGGAGAGCCACCTCTAGTGAACTATGGACCCTGGTCCTTTCTTTTACATTCAATCTACAATCAACTATTTTCTGCTTTGTGTTTACTTTCTGCAAACTATTACTTTCTTCCACTCGGTACATTTAATCCTTTGTTTTCAGCAAAACCGGTGAGATTAACAACCTCATCGCAAGTTGGGGACAGAGTTATGTGGTTGTGTTGTGTAGGTCTCCACGTTGCTGCTGGCACCGGTAGTGCACCCTGCCAAAGTTCAGCTAGCTACACCTTTGGGGTGTTTCGTTGCTCCTACTAGATTGATAACCTTGGTTTCATAACTGAGGGAAACTTACTGCTGTGCTCATCATACCTTCCTCTTGGGGTTCCCCAACGAGCTCGTTAGTACACGAGTCAGCAGGAGCACATGAGCGGGAATGTTGTTGCGAAGTTGCGCGCGAGGATCTCCAGATTCTTGGGCTGCAGCATCTGCCACATCTGGAGTTCATCGAGAAATCGGAAAAAAGATCAGCAGTTAGATCGGCGAATAGTAGGAATATGTAGGATAAATTCAAAAGCTTGTAAAATGATTTCTTAGCATGAAGGTAGCGACCGAGAATCAACGGATGTCGTCCGGCCACGGCGCGCGAAAGCCGATGGCGTAGTCGGGCACACAGTGACGTGTGGTGGATGAGGGGAGAGGGGGCTGTGGAGTAGATGTGCTCACTCACGAGCTCTATGATATTACTAGTAGGCTACAGGGGAGTGGAAATAATAGTAATATAAGTGAAAATGTAAGCGCGGCCAATCATGTCGTGGAACAGCCTACTCGCGGATCGCTCTTACGAAGAACCATCTTATTCGTCCACACGCCCCAATCGAACGGTCTGCAACAATAACACACATGCAATGACATTGGTTGATCCATGTAATAACATTGGTTGATCCATATGTGGTTCATGGAAAGAACACACATGCAATGACATTGGTGGATCCATGGGTGGTTTGTGACATGAACACACAAGCAATTACATTGGTTAGTCCATATGGTTTGTGGAAAGAACACACATGCAATGGCATTAGTTGATCCATATGTGGGTTGTGAAAAGAACACACATGCAATGACTCTGGTGGATCCATATGTGGTTTGTGAAAAGAACACCCATGCAATGACTCTAGTGGATCCATGTGTGGTTTGTGGAAAGACCACACATGCAATGACTCTAGTGGATCCATATGTGGTTTGTGGAAAAGAACACACATGCAATGACATTTGTGGATCCATATGTGGTTTGTGGAAAGAACACACATGCAATGACTCTAGTGGACCCATATCTGGTTTGTGAAAAGAACACACATGCAATGACTCTAGTGGATCCATAATTGGTTCATGGAAAGAACACACATGCAATGACATTAGTTGATCCATATGTGGTTTGTGGAAAGAACACACATGCAATGACATTTGTTGATCCATGTGTGGTTTGTGAAAAGAACACACATGCCATGACTCTGGTTGATCCATATGTGGTTTGCGAATAGAACACAAATGCAATTACTCTAGTGGATACATATATAGTTTGTGGAAAGAACACACACGCAATGAACACTGGTGGATCCATATGTGGTTCATGGAAAGAACACACATGGAATGACATTGGTGGATCCATGTGTGGTTTGTGACATGAACACACATGCAATTACTCTGGTGGATCCATGTGTGGTTTGTGGAAAGAACACACATGCAATGACTTTGGTTGATCCATATGTGGTTCATGGAAAGAACACACATGCAATGACTCTGGTTGATCCATGTGTGGTTTGTGAAAAGAACACACATGCAATGACTCTAGTTGATCCATGTGTGGTTTTTTGAAAATAACACACATGCAATGACTCTGGTTGATCCATATGTGGTTTGTGAAAAGAACACATATGCAATTAATCTAGTGGATACAAATATGGTTTGTGGAAAGAACACACATGCAATGAACACTAGTGGATCCATATGTGGTTTGTGACAGGAACACACATGCAATGACATTAGTTGATCCATATGTGGTTTGTGACAATAACACATATGCAATGCCATTTGTTGATCCATGTGGTTTGTGGAAAAGAACAAACATGCAATGAACTCTAGTGGATCCATATGTGGTTTGTGGAAAAGAACACACATGCAGTGACACTGGTGGATCCATATGTGGTTTGTGAAAAGAACACACATGCAATGACATTGGTGGATCCATATGTGGTTTGTGGAAAAGAACACACATGCAATGATATTGGTGGAGTCATGTGGTTTGTGGAAAAACACACATGCAATGCCATTGGTGGATCCATCTGTGGTTTGTGGAAAGAAGACACATGCAATGCCATTGGTTGATACATGTGGTTTGTGGAAAATAATACACATGCAATGACTCTGGTGGATCCATGTGTAGTTTGTGAAAAGAACACACATGCAATGACTCGAGTGGAACCATATGTGGTTTGTGGAAAAGAACACACATGCAATTACTCTAGTGGTTACATGTGTGGGTTGTGGAAAGAACACACATGCAATGACATTGGTTGATCCATATGTGGGTTGTGAAAAGCACACACATGCAATGACTCTGGTGGATCCATATGTGCATTGTGGAAAGAACACACATGCAATGACTCTAGTGGAACCATGTGTGGTTTGTGGAAATACCACGCATGCAATGACTCTAGTGGATCCATATGTGTATTGTGGAAAATAACACACATGCAATGACATTGGTGGATCCATATGTGGTTTGTGGAAAGAACACACATGCAATGACTTGAGTGGATCCATATGTGGTTTGTGAAAACAACACACATGCAATGACTCTGGTGGATCCATATTTGGTTCATGGAAAGAACACACATGCAATGACATTTGTTGATCCATATGTGGTTTGTGGAAAAAAGACACATGCAATGACATTTGTTGATCCATGTGTGGTTTGTGACATGAACACACATGCAATTACTCTAGTCGATCCATGTGTGGTTTGTGGAAAGAACACACATGCAATGACATTGGTTGATTCATGTGGTTTGTGGAAAAGAACACACATGCAATGACATTGGTTGATCCATATGTGGTTTGTGACAATAACACACATGCAATGCCATTGGTTGATCCATGTGGTTTCTGGAAAAGAACAAACATGCAATGAACTCTAGTGGATCCATATGTGGTTTGTGGAAAAGAACATACATGCAATGACTCTGGTGGATCCATATTCAGTTTGT